>VZRZ01002933.1:797118-828181 GCA_013398175.1 Climacteris rufus
CGGTGCCGGGCGGTGGCCGGGGCGGAGCTGCGGCTCCCGGGGTCGCGCTTACTCCGTACCCGGCCGCCCCTGCTCCGTGCCGGACCGGACTGCGCCGTGCCGCGCCCGTGCGGCGCTACCGCCCGCCTCGGGGCCTGGCCTGCGCGGTGTCGCAGTGTCCAACCTCTGCCCAGCCAGGTCGAAGCGGGCGGGTGTCGGGAGGCGGTCACTGCCGGGGAGGCCGAGTCCGTCCTCCCGCGGCTCTGGCTGGTCCCTGCTTACAGAAAATAAAGGTGTTTTAACGCTAAAACCGAGGAACCTGAGGGTGGAACTCGTGGAGGTGTGCAGGCCTTCTGATACTCGTGTTCAGCCACTGAAGCAGTGCTGACAGAGGCGCCGTGCTGGATGTGTTCTCCAGGCGGGCGCTGGAGTCCTCTCAGGGTCTCAGCAGAGGGCTGCTCTCACTGTCCCCTTTGTTCCAGTCTGCAAGTGTTAAATATCTTTGAAGACAAGCAGAACTCTGTATTTCTTTACATTTCATTACTGTAATAACAATGTCCTCTCCCTTGTGCTCTACTTTTATGTTTTCTTACATGACTGACACAGATCCCTTGCCTCATGCCGAGGGGGCACAGGAACAGAGAAGAAATACTTGCTCTGTCCACACTACCTTCCTGACGCTATCTTCCTGACACTATCTTTCCGATGGCCTGCTCAGAACTTTTACCACTACAGTCACACAAGTGGGTGCATGTGCATAGATGTGGAAGAAAGTCCTTCAGAGTGCCTAGAAGTAGAAAATCCTCTGCAAAATTTGTACACCTTCAGCTGACCCTGTGTTATTGAATTCACGTTACGTAACAGTGAATCCTAATACAGCCCATGAATGTTGGGTTCTTTCCAGCTGTTGTAGGTTGACACTGGTCAGGAGGTAAACACCCACACAACCTCCTGCTGACTGCCCCTCAGGAAGATGGAGGAGATGGTAGGAAGAGTAAAAGTCAGAAAGCTCATGGGTTGGGTTGAAGGAAAGTTTAATAAGGGAATGAAAGAAAAAAAGGTAATGCAAGGGAAATAATGAACCACCTCCCGTAAGTAGACTGATGCCCACAAAATTTTCAAGCAGTTGTTGATACTGGGAAAAAACCCTCACCTTCTTATTCTGCAATCCCACTTTTATTGCTGAGCATGATGTTATGTGGTATGGAATATCCCTTTGGTCAGTTTGAGTCTGCTCTCCCGGCTGTTTCTGCTCCCAAAATTCTTGCCCACCCCCAGCCTACTCACTAAGGGAGCAGAGCATGAAAAAGGTAAAGTCTTGACACCTAAGTCCTGTTCAGCAATGGCCAAGACATTACTGTGTCATCAGTGCTGTTTTACCCACAGAATACAAAACATGGCAGCATATGGGCTGCTGTGAAGAAAATTAAATTCATCCCAGCCAGACCCTGTATATTAATTTTAAAAATAATTCAAATTCAAACAGAATAAGCAAGGCTTTTAGGCTAGGAGAGGACAAACAAGATATCCTACCACCTGTCCAGGCAACACAAGCAGCTTCAAGTTTTAAGTAGTAGAGCTGCTGAGTCTGATCATCTCCAGGCATTCGTTCTTAGTTTGGACATAGGGAAGTTGATCCTTTTAGCTCCTGCCAGTGGTCAGAATCGTGCTGCTCTACACGATCAGCTAGTTACACTGTCAGCTAAGTAACAACTTCAGCCAGTCATAATGAGTTTACAACTGGCTTCATGAACTTCCTTCAAATCAAAATAATTGTGGTTACTGCAGAACCACTGACTCTACTGGAAATACTCTCCTGTCAATTACAGAGGACACCTACATCTACAGCTTTCTTTTCCTCACTGAGGCCTAGTCTGTTCCTTCCTTTCCAAGTGCAAAAAAGACTCAGTCACTGAGTCTCCTTCTGTTCAAGCTTGCACTCCAGAGCCACTTCTGCTTAAATCCTTGTAGCAATGACTATCTCTCTGCTGAGAGGATATCTTTCTTTTTTTGTTTCAGACCAATACAGCTATAGTCCACTTCTGGCTTTGATATTTCAAAGTGGCAGGTTCCTGGAGAGAAGCTGATTTAAATCTTCATCTTTAAGCTTACATCTTTAAGTGTGTTGACATCTTTTTCCATGGTCTAGCATCATATCCACTTAAATGCAAATAATGATGATACCATGTTTAAAGGCATTTGAAAATGCTGAAGGCAATGCTGGTGTCTCCAAAAAGCTGCAGTTTTTTATGTTTGGCTTTTTTTCCCAGAATTGTCATAAATGCTTTCAAGTCACAACAACATTGAGCCCCGATTCAGGGCTGAACCAGAACTGTGAAGGAGATCCCAAACTCCTTCTATCCTTGAGCCCTTTTGCAGAGCTGGTTTTTGTGGAGTTGTCTGCCATGAAGTTCTACTCATTGCTATTCAGTTATGAATCTATCTAACTGGTAATTTTTTAAAAAGTGTTGTTAGCTTCCTTTACTGAACTTTACATGCAGAGAAGCCTCTCAGCTGTGTGATGTTACACAATAGCATGCAGCTACCTGTTTGCTTAAGCACCAAGATCTACCTAAATAAAGAAATTATCCCCATGTAACTGCTGAGGATAATAAATCTGAGTATAAAAACATGACTTTGAATCAGTCAGCTTAAAATTTTCATTAATCTGGTTCAAAACTGCCCCCTACAGAGTATTTAAAACTCTTAAATAAATTCCCTTCAAAATCCTTCATTATCAGTGGGATTAGTGTTTAACCTGTTTTTGCATAACCACTCTAGTAGCAGAGTATATCTTCAGAATTTTTCCCAGCAGCATAGACAGCATGTAGCACTTTCAGTCGCTCTGTATGCAGAACTCTGAACAATCAACTTATTTTAACAATCAAACAATAAGCTTCTTTTAAAATGTTTTGGTTTCACACCCTAAGACTGCTTTGAGAAGAGTTTTCCCATGGTAACATTTGTAACATTCCTATATTTTAGCAATATATGTAGCCTAGTAGTCCAATTTATTTTCCTAAATTAAGTATATGGGTCTGTACATCATTAGGAAAATGCTATCTGGTTAAGAGAAACTTTATGTTGCCAAATTGTTTTTATTTCAGACTTTTTATTTAGCATTTTAAAGCAGACTCTCTTAGACTTTTCTGGCTGGTGAGACCGTGTAAGTGCTGGGGAATTTTAGCTGCTGAAACAGAACCGTTGTTTACATTGCAAATGGAGATGTGATTGCAGCAAATGAAGGTATGTATACAGCCTAAAGATCAGACCCTTCGTTAGCCATACCACTATGGACTATGCTCTGTGCCACCCCACCGGTTTTTTCACATCCCATTTACTGGGAATTAGGTGCTGCTGTACATTGCACTGCTCTGGCTGAAACTGGGGTACTGTGCCTTGGTCTGCCTTGGCTGTTCTGTGCTCATTGCTGCACTCCACAGGGGACTCCTCAAGAGCACAGCTTCACTCCAGGCCACTTCCTCGTGCCCTGTGGGCACCTCAGTGATTAAAGCAAGCCCAAGCTGTTAGAGACACAATCCAGGGTCTCCTCGCTCTGCTCTCCACCTGCAAAGCTACTCTGCTGCTGGTGGTGGAATGAAGGTGGTGTTGGGGTTTGGGTGGCTGCAGCATCCTGACATCCCATCCTCAGCTGAATGTACTGCAGCCAGTGGTGTTAGTGGAGACCAAAATTTAATCTGGTCAGCAAAGCACCATGTGTCTCGAGGTCTGGAATCTGTTTTCTCTGCATCTTGTACAGAATGAGTGCTTGCTGGCATTTCATAAATGGCACACACATAGTAACTAACACATATTTGTGAATGTCCTGTGTAATTGTAATTCAGCTTTGGGAAAAAATATAATTATGTTTATTTATATTTTATATTTATATTATATTTATAATACCTTTGGTAAAATAAGATAGGAAGAAATTCTTTTTACCAATGCAAGAAAATACATTTGTAATTAATAACTTTTGTGGGGGCTTATCTGTAGTAATAGTTACATCAAACCCTGCACTTTGCTCTTTACTGATGTGACTGATGGTGATGACTCCAGACTATTTTCATGTCTGGTTTCGTTGCGAGTTCCAGTTAGGACTGGGACTGTGAAAAGAGCCAGTGAAAGTTGTTTATGTTACAAGGGACCGATTGAGCCCTAGTAGAGGGAACTGCTCAACTGGAAAGAGTTGAGGCCTGAAGGCAGATATAAATTGGTAGCTGCAAGGAAGCTTAAAATTGGATTAGCCAAATAAATTGTGTTTAATTTTTGACATTCTAATAATTTCAGAGCATACAAAAAAGGTGGGACTCCCGAGGTAGGGTGACTTCAGTGACATATTTTGACAAAATGTGCTTTAAAAATGTGTTCTGCAACAAGAACACTGAGAAAGATATCATAGATTTTATTTAATTTTTCATATGTAATAGTATATTCTGCTTTTGATGTTCTGATCCAGCAGGAGTATTTGGAGTACCAGATGTCTGTATCCTTATAGTTCCCTCCCGTTCCCTGAGCCTTTTGGTATTTCATCATGTGGGGCATTTGGATGCTCCATCACTTTCATTAAGTCCTTTGCATCTGACTCTTTCCAAAACTTATTACCTCTAAAAGAAATACATAATCCATGAGGTCAAAAGATATAGTTTCAGTTGAAAGGCGCATATAAAAATCTCTGAGCAATTGCATACAGTCATCAGAAAAAGCCAAGATCAACTTTTCCATTCCACAAAGTATTCTTGTTGTGAATAAGACCTTTGCTTTATTATTAATAAAGGAAAGGTCTCCTTCATAATATTATCTATTATTACTACTCCCTTCTTTTGCTATTGCCGTTACAACTGTCACTGTTTCTGTTACTGTTGCTATTTTTATTTTACTATTATTGTTATTTATTATTACAATTGTTACTATTATTATTTCTATGCGTATTTTCCTGATTGTTGTTCTGTCGCAAAAATAAACATTTAAAAGCTTTAAATTAAATAACTAAATAAATATCTTTGTGTCTTGAACCCCTTAGTTGATGCTCTAGAACATGAACTTTTCCATACTTGAAAGACAGCCAAGTTTAAAGCAGGAATGAGAGGCTCTTCTTTATTTGAGTCTTATACATCTCTGACAATACGTTTAGGAACATGGTTAAGCTTTGGATTATTTTTGTGAATAATGAACAGGAATTAATCAGGAAAGTGATTTCTTATAAAATACTGAAATTAATGTGTTCTGTCATTAAGATCTAATGAACAAACAGAAGAATCCCAGTGTGAAATTGTGATGAAATGATGTTTTTGCCTCTGTTTAAGTCATGCTTGGAATCATGTATAAAGTTTTAGAAGCAGTTATTATACACATACAAGCATACCTCCTTCCCTGATGAGCATGACTTCAAGCTTCTGACCCTTTAATGGCCATAATGAGTAATTTATGTTTATAGTTATAAAAATTACTATATAAACAATAACTCAATGTTCTGTAAAAAAAAAAAACATAGTAAATCAATTTTCTCTAGTTTCCAAATGAAAGCATGATTATTCTCACTGAAAGTATTTGAGCTGTACTAATGCCTAAGTCAGTTATGTTTTTGCTTCCTGGAGCAGTTTGCTCTTTAAACGAATTAGGGTTCTGATCCAACAGGATTCCTCCTCTTTAATAAACATAGAAGTACATCCTTAAATTTTATTAACATCTATTTCCTTGAAGCTAAATAAAATCAAGAATACTTTCCAAAAGCCTTTTTAATATGGTTGTGCCTACCGGGCAAAGTTGAAACTACCCCAACAAAATGAGGGCCAAATTATGAAGTAATTTGAATGAAACTCCCGTTGACCTTACAAGCATTTTTTACTTGATTAAGAATAATGGAATTTGGAACCAAGTAAATGTGATTCAAAGGGGGAATGAGAATGTGCAGTTGTTACTGCAGCAAGCCTTTCTTCCAGGGCGCTGTGTGTGTGTGTGCAGAGCACAGACAAGTGCAGGAAGAGTGTCCCATTTGTGCTCAACCTGACTGCATTTTAATGCTTTCTTATTAGTCAAGCTGGAGGAGACAGGCAATGAGAAGGAAAGTTCTAATTAGTACATATATTTTGCTTTTGATAACTGCTCAAAATGGTAGATAGAACATTACCTACATTAAATGCATTTCATACATACTCCTGATTGTTACAAGAGCTTACTTTAATGAAGTATTAAATTTACATATAAAATTGTTTTCAATAAAGTACGAAGAACTGGATCTGCTAATAAGCCTTGTTCTGGTTGGAAACCAAACGGAACCAAGAGTCCCAGAATGCCAGAAATAGGACAATAAATATTTCTGGCACAATTTCAAAGGTGCATAATGCCAGACACAGACATGTAAAAGTAATGGCAAGCTCTACAGAGATTATAAAAGAAATAAAATCACAGTTCGTAATTCATATAATCATGTTAAATAGCAGGCTTATAAACCAATTCTAATAATAAAATCCACATGTAAAAGTATCTGTGATTTCATTCAGTTAAAGATGACAAATATTAGAGCTCCCCTTGAAAGCAAATATATCTTGCAAGCTGAAGGACATTGAACAGTTGCTTTGTGTTCATGTTTGATGGTATAAACTCTGTTAGTCTTTTCACACGTGATTTTCAAATAACTTTTCAAAGAATGTGGAATTTGAAAGCATTCAGAATTTTAAAACTTATTTCAGCTACTGAGTATCCTTTACTACAACTATTACTGCTTCAAGTTTAGATAATTTAAGATCTGAAATTACAGCCCTGTCATGTGCAAAACTCCAAGGCAAAATTGTTTTCTCTTAGTATGTCATAAATATCTGAAACAAGGTGAATGAATTATATTAGAAGGATATCAGAAATATTCCCTTTCTCAAAATAAATTTATTTCATTAAATGCATATAGAAGTTGGACAAAAAGCAGAACTTCTACTGTAATCACTCCAATAACTTGAAATGATAGTATTCAAAATCATTCCAAGCCTCCTTTGGCTACACAGAGGTGCTTAGATAAAATTGATGTGTCTTGAATTTTAAAAACACACTTGGAAACTGGCACTTCAGAGCCATATGTTGGGGTTTCTTTGCACACTTTTGGGGTAATCTCCACATTCCAGTTGTAAACTGACCCATAATCAACCAACGGGCCCATAATTAACCAGTGAAAAGCAAGGCCAGTGATAAAGATATAATGAGTCAAAGGTAAAATGCAGATGAGATGTGGGGGAAGAGAAAATCCTGAAATAAAATTTTAACTTTTTAGGTAAAGTAAACCAGAACAAAATGCATTAGAAAAGGCTCATATTTCAGCAGAAGCAGCACATCAAATTCAGTCCTGTTGAGACTAAAGGGAGTTACCAGAAAATACAAATAGCATGTAGTGAAGTCTAGGACTTTTGTTTTAGGGCAAAATATATATTTTTGTTAGGTCTGGGTTATTTTATTGATATATATTTATCAATATTATATCAGTTCTTTCATGCCAGAGAATAAGAAAAAAATACCGTAATACACTTTATATTTGTCATAACTTAAATCCTTTATGAAGAATAGTAATTTTACACATTCATTTCATTGTCTTCACTTTGAGACAGATAGATGCTAATCTCAAATCAATTAACTTAAAGTACAATGAAAACTTATTTACTGTCATTGTTGGCTGCCTGACAGCAATTTGTTCTTCAAAACATCACAACCTCCCTTCATTTTCACAGAAGTTCTAACACCATAATGCACTAAGAAGATCTGTGAAAAATAACAATATTTGTCACATTGCTAATTAAATATTATTGTCTTTTGGTGTCTTCTTGATGGATGCTTTTTGTTTCTTTCCCTGTATATAAGATATAAACAGTTTGGTGCTGTCTCTGCTTTATGCTTGGAT
This sequence comes from Climacteris rufus, assembly GCA_013398175.1. Lineage (NCBI taxonomy): Eukaryota > Metazoa > Chordata > Aves > Passeriformes > Climacteridae > Climacteris > Climacteris rufus. The sequence continues at coordinate 804,980 of VZRZ01002933.1, forward strand.
GGCCTATGGCTAGCAAATTAGATCCTAGGATTCCTGGAAGCTTACACAGCAGAATTATCCCTCTCCTATTTTATAATGCACTAAATTATACCTCTCTGATACATGCATTGACAAATGATAGGCTTTCCCATTTGATTTGTTTGCTTACTCTTTGATTTACCAAGAAAACTTCCAGAAAGTCCTCAGGTGAGATACTACAAGGAATCTGATTTTCAGCAACTACTAATTGTCTAACCTTTGAAAATCAAGGGGTTTTAAATGTCAAGAGCAGAGGAATCCATAGTTGTTAGGTACTTTTTTTAATCTTGACCTATGCGTCTTCCTATTTTTTTTTAATTTTTAGGAAAATAACTCCTGAGGTGTGTAAATTATTTTCCCTTTATGTTATGATATAGCTTAAAATTAACAGTAAAAATAAATCATTACATTGTTGCTGAGAAAAGTGCAGGCACCACACATATTTCTAACAATCTATAAATGCATTCCTACAAACTTGTTTATTGGATAAGTCTGGCCATAAATTGGCCAGGACACAAAACTTTATATGAAAAAAGCAGAACATTGAACAAAAATGTTATATGTCCATGGTATTAGATTCAAAGTAAAGTAACCACAAACTCCTCAACATGAATCCCAAAACTCACAATCTTTATAATGAAAGGAAAAGACCACATCATATAACTGTCTTAGCCAGGCAATTCGGCATTTAACTTGTTTATTTTTCAGTTAAACAAAATCCAAATATCTCCGGGGAAGACAATGCTAATAACAAACATAACCACATAAGCTTTGTATATGAAGTTCAATTTTAGCTTTAGTAGGGCCTGTCAAATTGGAAATGGTAGTAAAAAGCCAGTAAAACTTAATCAAATTCTATCACACGGGTAGATTGGGCATTGTGTTTTTACCCAGTTTGCTCCAGAATTTCTGGTCTGATCCTGAGTTCTGAAACACTCACATATTCCTTTGATACTGTTCTTAGCTTTGTAAATAATTTACCATATTCTTAGTAAGGAAATTCTATCTTAAGAAAAGAAGTCCTGCTTAATGAGCCCATTAGAGAAAAGGAAGTATATTTTCCTTTTATTTTTCTGGTGATATTAAGAATTTTCTTGAGTATGTGATTCCCTACTGGTATAGCTGTTGTTGACTTCTCTAAGACAAGGAACAGCCTGCTCATGGAATGAGCAGCGTGTTGGAATAGGCACCTGCAGCTCACTGATTTTAAAACTCTCCTGAAGACACTCCAGCAGAAAAAAAGTATGTGCATTAATTACTATATGTCTATAATATAGATATTGTATAATAATTTGTACATATCTATAATAATTCTTTGCTTTTTCACACTGTACCTAACTGCTCTTATTACACTGGAATCATCTTTTGTTCTTTAACGCATCTGCCCTCAATTTAGAAATTATGCTTTCTCTGTACTGTTGCATGAAATTATACCCTAATCTTTCATCAGAGCCTTAGTGGGATATTTTATCTGTGTACTTCCCCAGAACTTATTGGGGTTCTACACAGTGGTAGGGGTCCACACCTAATGCAGGACTGAGGCCTGGTAATTCCATGACACACATCTCCTCACTTATTTGACAATTTTAATCTGTTCTTTCAACTCTTGCTCTTCAGAGTGTTTGAAAACTAGCAGAGTTTAAGGATGGCATATGCTTTCTATTTATCTTTGCTGTGCATTGGTCTGGGAGATTTTTCCATCCGTCTAATTTTGTAACACCCATGCCTTCCAAAGCAACAGCTTGCAGTGGGTGCCACAGTGAAGACATTCCAGAGATTGTGACTTTTAGGAGTAGACTACTTGAAGCATTAAGTGGAGGCACTTAGAACTGAAAATGTTAAACATGTCAAAAATGAAAGGCTCATCTCTGTTCTGAAGTCACCTTTGGACATTCACAACTTTGTTCACTATCTCATTGCTTTATAAGAAGGTTTTTGAATTACTAGCTTTCATCACATTGCATACGTTTTCACATTTTGAGCTAAATTTTGCCTTCAGATGAACACGACAGCACTTTGACTTCAGCAGAATTTTGTGCAAGGACATATACAACCTCTATGCTAGAGGACAAGGCTTCTGTCTTAATTGGAATCATGGAACAAGCTTTTCTAAGTTTCCAGGAAGACCCTAGAGTAAGAACAGCCACCCTCATGCTTTATTCCACATCTCAAACAGGAGAAAGAGCACTTCACTGGTGCTCATAATTGTGACAGCACATGTATAAAATATTTTCATTTCCAAAAGGGTCTGTGTCTCATCTACTTACACGTCCACCAACCAACAGATCCTTCAGTTCATATTACATCTCCCGGAAAGTCATTTTGCATAACTATGAGAACAGACAGGGCTGTAGGATTAACAGAGGTTGGAACCCCTTAATCCACAGCCTCCTAACCATACTGGTGCCATCAGACCCATGACACTGGTCACCCACTTTGGGCCTGAGCTGGACTTGCCCTGCTGTGGTCAAACACTGCAAGAGAGATTTTAATTCCCAGCACATGGGTAAAACCACTTATCTACATGTCAAAAATGGGTATGAGGAGTTGGTATCTAATTAATTGTATTTTTTAAATCTTTGTCTTTCAGTGATCCACCCAGCTGCATACAATTAAGAGCAACAGTTAGTGTAACAGGGTGAGGAACTTTTAATGGGTGTTTATAGGTTGAAAACATCTACCTCTCTTTTAAATTAAAGAAGAAGAAATAGCAATTACTAAAAGATAACTCAAAATCAGAATGCCATTAGAAGAAGATCTCTTATCCTGGAAGCTTGAAAATCGTAGGCCTTCAGAAGATCTCTGTGTTCCAGTATCACCAATAAGGATGGTGGGAAACTACTCTTTAAAATCTTACTCTGAGAAGAAAAAAAAAAAAACATTGCATTAGCATTTTTTAGCTGCTTGGAAGGTTAAAAACATTCCAACAAAAGGGTCTAGATTGAGGTATGTGAGCAAAAATAAATATTTCTCCATAAAATGGCTACACTAGTGTAAAGAGAAACACTTAGTAGACTCAAGGTGGGAATTCAGGGAATAGTATTTTTGCTTTTTTAACAGGAAATACTGTTTAGGCATTTTATATAGGGGGTTCTGCATTTGAGAAGGGATAATTTGCTCTAAAATATGTGGGCAACCAGCCTAAATTCTCTAATTGAGTAGTTTGCTTATAACCCCAGGCCATTAGGTGAATGTAAACTATTACAGGCTTAGTAAGAAAATAGTCCCATTAGGATTTTTGTATTTGTATGTGGTTGTGGGTTAGTGTGACTGTTTCTAAAATGATGGATTAATGAAAAGGTCTTTTTTTCTGAGCTTGCAAATACTCGCTTTGAAATACCCACACTCAAATTAAGCTGAAAAGTTCTTTTTTTCTTTTTCTGTCAAAAAATACCAGATCAAGGCTTGGTTATTAGTTTCAGTGTGAGTTATCTACGATAAATCACAGGCATGTTTGCAATCTTTACAAAACAAATATTCCTAACAAAATAACTGATTCAGGTTTTTGTCCATATTTCTTAAACTGTCCTTAATTTTAAGTGCCAGCTATTAGTGCAACAAAAAGTTTCCTCTATCCTCTGGGAAAACAGTGGTCTTTCTGGAAGTGTATTTAGCCTTCATGCTTGGTACATGTGCTTCAATTGCTACTGTTAAGATGTCACACACGCTGCTCGTAGACTCATATTTCTATAAGGAAGGAGACAACTTTATGTGCAGCTTCTTTTATATTGCTGGTATTAAATCTTGTACTTTTCACTACATAATACATCTCTCAGTTGAATAGTCAATTGCTTTTCCTGTTCCCAGGCAAATTTTAGTCTATTACTTTTTTTTTTCATGGCCACTGTATCTACATAATATAGTAAGGTATTAAGAAGAGGAAACATAGGTTTAATTAAAAGTAATAGTAATAAATGACCTAAATATAAAGACAGTAGAATTCAGCCCTAAATTCACTGGCAACTTTCAGCATCCAACCTCCTTTCCACAAAACCTGAGAACCAAGAGTTATGAGCAACTACAAAGTCTATGAAATGAGGGAAGTCCTGTAATAGATTTGATGGAAGAAAAGGTTGAGAAAAAGTAGTTGTGTCAATGGTGCCTAAACTCCAAGGGAAAAATGTGACCACAGAGAGAGATAATTCCCCAAATGAAGTGAAGGAGGGTGTAAGTAGCTCAGTGTCCCTTGGATTCTAGAAAATATTCACCTAGCAAAAGAAATGCCTGATCTGAAGACTGCTGCAGTTTTCATAGGAATTGACCCATTTATCAATACAGTAGGGACTGTAAGGATTAGAAGAAAGAAGCAAAAATCAGAACATTTTGAATCCAGGCCAAGTAAAATTGAAGTAAAACTTTGAAAAAAGAAGCTACACACTGCAAAAAAAATGTGTTATTACAATATACAATCGGCTTGCTTGGGGAATTAGGGGGAATAACCCCAAGAGCAGCTTCCTATAGAATTAGGAAACTACGTGACAGGGATTTATTAAAAATTGAATGGTCACATGGCTTGTACTCTTTCGCTTATAACTTCAAAAGGTTTTAATTTGATGATGTTTCTCCATCATACCTGCAATATAAGGGATTTTGTTCATCAAGTAAAAGAGTGATAAATAGGAAACCCCTATTGTGAAGATTTTTAAAAGTTAAAAGCACTGACAATCCAATAAAATAAAGCACAAATAAAAAGATTAAACTGTAATAAGCATAGAAATGGAATCAGGAGGGAGCACTATGTGCAAGAGTAGGTTGCTCTGACTATATCTAGAAGATCTGATATAGATGGCAAGAAAAACAGCAAAAGGCAAAAACTGAGCATTGTAGTCTGAATCAGTTACCAGGACACCATTTCAGAGAAAACATGAAGAATTCAGTTTTTTTTAAAGACTTCAGTTTTTTTAAAAGACTATCTTCTTGGCTTCACATTCAATCTTTTCTTCTCCCACAAGAAGTCCTCCATAGACATTCCTGTGCCCTCATCCTTCCTGTCCCATACTGTTTGCACAGAGACTGGGAATTTGGAAATTTAAGTGTCCCAGGTCTCAGTCCCATGGCCTGGATCCACATGGTTCACTGGTACAGCTACAAACAACCACAATGAAAGGGGAAAGTTTATTTAAACCACTCTAAAAACATATCAATGCAGTGCAGCAAGCAGCTCTGCCATGTGAAAGTAGACAGTGTTCACTGCAGATAGACCTCTAGAGAAATTATTTACTGGGCCCCAGCACATTGCCGCTGAGGAGATGTGAGATAAGAGGCATATTTGTTGGTACAATTGGAAAAAAGCACATAGCCAACTTAAGGACAGCTCTTTTAGTCTAAAGTTTTTTATCTGACAAAAGGCTCTAAGATTGGGGTTAATTTTTTTACTTTGGCAGAAACAACATCTTTTCCATTAATGTAAGTGCTTAATTTCTGGTTTAATGCTTTAATGTTCAAACATTGATCAAACAGAGATACATGATTTGGTGTGGACAACCTAAGTATGAATATCAGGGACAATGGACAATGAGATCTTCTAGGAGGTGTGGGCAACATCAGCTCTACAAAGTACTATTTACAGTACCAAAAATGAAGATTAAAACTCATATGCAGACAGTTTGATGGCTGTAATTGCACAAATTCGGGTGTTTTCCTGGAGCCATTATTTAACTTGCACTTGTTCATTTGTGTTTCCCCTTGTCCCAACAAGCTTAACCTTCAGCACCACTTTAGGCTCCAGCTTTTGCCACAGACAAACAGAGCTGGTGCTACGGATTGTCTCTCCAGAGAAATCAGAAAACAGCCCTGAACATGGAATATAAATTGGCCATTGAACCTTGGACATAAAAACAAAAGAAAGTTTTACTAACTTTGTCAGACACTCTTGAATTTCCTGCAGTACAAATGGGCCTTGCTGGTAATGATTCTCTACAAGAAGGCTGCTGCTCTGAGGAGTCTGAGATCTTACTTAAGAGCACTCACAGTCTCCCCAGAAAAGAAAGCAGACTATGAATACCCATCATTTTGCCTCTAACGGTACTTCTGAATTTCCCAGCCTCTGGTTCTTCCCGTCCATCTGACCAGCTGAGGAAAACAACTCTACAGTGATACAGAAATGTCTCAGTTGTGACACAAACGTCTCTCTCATGCAGTTTTGCTGCCATCACCTTTCCTATTCCCCACCTTGCCATAAACAGTCAGGCTGTGTCTAAGGTCAGAAGTGAGACACTGCAGCCCCAGGACAGGATTTTGCAGATGTTTTAGTACTTGGACAAATCCTCCTTGGAAGCATTTGAATCCTTTCTTCTGTTTGCTCTGTTGCCTGTCCTACTATAAATATTTGCAAAAGAGGGAATTCAAACAAAATATTGCAAAATATCTGCAGTCAGTGTATGTGTGAGGATCAGGCTTCATATGCATGGACCTCAAAATTTTCTAAGGGACATTAATTGCTCGAGAAGTCTGAATCAAATAGTAATAATCAGTTAGACTTAAAAAGTAAATATTATGAAGCAAAATATAATACAGTCATTGTAGACTAGATTTTGCCAAGAAAATAATAGAGATTCTTTTCCTTCAGAAGTTTTATGAAACAAATTCCAGATGCTGAATACTTCTGAAAATCAAAACACTTCTCACTGTGGAAAAATACAGTTAGTTGCCTTCTATCAAAATTGTTCTTATTTGCCCCATGTGATTTCTCAGTGAAGATTGCTCAGGGTAAGCTAAAGCTATTAATAATGTTTTAGTCTAAAAAGAATATGGCAAAGCAGTTACATGGAAGGGTTGAAGATTCATGAGCAAATTAATTTTTAATAAATCCTCCACTCTATTTCTACAGAATTCCAGATTATTTTTCCCCCACTCAGCTTTTCCACAACTTTCCTGGGGATGAGCTTCCACTGTTGTGTAAATGGAGGTTGGCCTGGAGCAAAGCTGGTTGGGTGGTGCTGCGCAGGTAGCTCAGCCTGAGGGTGCAGGCACACGCTCCGTGGGATGTGCTGGCTTTTAGCCACTGGCCACTGCTGTGGCCTGTCTGCTGCCATCCATCTGCAATCCTGTTCCACTCTTCAGCTCTTCTTAGACCTTTTGCCTTGAAATCTTAATGTCATTGTAGCTTTAAACTGTTCTTTGGGATTATGTTTAGAGAACAATGAATTCACCAGGGAGTTGATTTTAAAAGTACAGGCTGGGCATAAACCTTACCTACTATGTAGTCGTATCATGGATACAGGAACTGTATCTAGCTTAAACCCAGGGAAGAAAGCCCCAGGATCAAAGCCAGACTTTGCAGACATATTTAATTATGTATTACTGGTAAAGCAATAAAAGCTTACAATATGGGCTCTATTCACAAAAAGGACATTGTTTTGTCATGTTCTTCTTGTAAATTCCTTACGCATGACTCAAAGTGTCATTTTACATGAGATTCATAAAGACAAATGTCAATTCTACATGGGTGTACCAATGTGTTAGAGAGTTTAATCAAAAGCAAATGTGTATGCTGAAATCATATGTGTCATTAAGAGCATTTTTGCCCATAAATTGAAACTCCTATTATGGACAACAGACTGAGCTCCTATACGATAGAGCTGCACTAGGCCTTCTGCATTTCCTGAAAAGTTTAACATATCATTTCAAAATGCAGTTATGATACACAGTGTTCTAAAAGGGAACCATTATCTCAGGGAAGTACTTTGGGAAGGGGTACATACTTGGCATTTCTACTTCCATTTCAAGTACTGTCAGAGAAATGGGTGTTGAGCAACATATGGCACTAGAGACCATCCTAAGAGAGTTCAGGTTTAGTCTTCATAAGAAAAATAAAGTTAAAGTAGTTAGAGGGTCAGAAACTTTGACTGAAAGAAGTAGGAGGTGTGTTATTGGGGAAAGAGTTGAAGGCCAATTAAACAAGGCTAGGTAGATGCTGAAGTATTGTGGAATAGAATACTGACAACATGCTGAACATTAAATTTCATAGCTGTCACAGAGAGACATCAATGCATAACAACTGTGTTGGACAAAAGAACAGAAAGCTTGCTTTTAAATGCTGCCTTGTGGCAGTAGTAAATGCAAATAAACCAGAATCTTCAAAAGTATTAACTACGTTAACGGTCAAAGATGAACTTACAGGAAATAGAGGTGCTGTAATAATTCTTCATGTGGCACATACAATCTCCCATTTTATTATGCTTTATAACCATACATCACCTAATTTCAGTTAGGAAATAAATCAGAATTTACTGTTAAAGAAATACAAGTTAGTAAATAATAATGGGATTAAGATTACCAGGAAAAAATCAGCACCTGAAAGACAAATGGACACAGAGCTTGTCTAGATTTTTAATGCATGGTTAGAAAATCTAAAAACATCATACAGACATCCAGGAAGCAAACTGATAACATACACTGAGAAAGGAAAGGCAAGGACGTGTTACTGTGTTTCGTAAAACACTTCCTCTAACACATGTTCCTCATGTATCACTGGCACGTTTTGACTCTGCAAACAAAACTGTCTGTTGTGAAAGAGATACCCAGGGAAAATCAACTAGTTTCAAAGGGTTATTATTACTAATGGGTGGCATTTGAATCTTGGAAAGCATAAAGCACTCTGAGTTAGATTATTCGTTCTGATCTACATCTTGGTTGATTCCACTATAAAGTCTTTTATTGCAAAACTGAGGAAAAGCCAGATTCTTGATCTCCACTTGCTATTTCTGTTCATCTATCTTTTGATTGGTCAGGGGAGTTTAAAATTGAAATTCTCTATTGCACCAGTTTTCCCAGACACAGACATGTTTTTATGGGGTGAAATATTTGCCCCACAGGGTAACACCATAGAGCTCATACTCCCTGTACATACCACCACCTTTCTTTTCCCTGCCTCTTCTCCCACCATGTGTATTTCCCCAGACTAGTGGCATACTTGAGAGGAACTGTAAGGACAGCAAAATGTTTTAATCAGTAACAGTGATTTTCTTCTATTTATACAGAGAAAGATCAAAGTTCACAAGGCTCTTCTTCATTTATGGAGCTGAAGATGTGACCTTGGTCAATAAAAGCAATTCCCTACTGGCAATGAGGGGGTGAACTGATCCCTGCATTTACCCACTGAGGACTGTTTCTTGCTTTTTACACAGTTGTTCCAGCAGTGAGTTTTCCTTTACAATGTTGGTTCTCAGCACTGGATAACCAGAGTCTGGGTTTCCTACTGACCGAAGCCAGACAGAAACCAGGACGTAGTGCTACAAAGGTACAAGGGAGAAACAAGGGAGAGCTTGTGTGGGGGGACAGCTGATTGATGCCCTCACATGGGTCAGAAGATTGTGCAGAGCTGCAAAATGCATCTGTCCTGACTTAAAGTCCTTTACATATTTAGGATAGTTTTGGTGTGACTGGGAGTTGTTCCCACTCCAGGTATAAAGCGGCCATTCTGAAGGAAAAGTTCTCACTTGTTTTAGATTTCACTGGCTCTAATTTGTTGACTATGTAGTGTAGGGATGGATATCCTTGTATCTCCATAGGGAAGTGCTTTCTTTTCCTTTTTGTATAGGAAAAAAATTGCATGCAAATCATATTAGGAATTTTTTTAGTCTTTTTCGTTTCTCTTTTTTGCTCTAACCTGAGTTAGAATTCAGTTCAGGTATATGTAAATTATCCCACAGAAAACTAAATATAGCAACAACCAAGAGAGATTAGATGAGACTGTGTGATGTTTTTGTGAGCTGCAATTAGACAGCCAGCAGCTTCACTTGTAAATACCAGACTTTAAAGGATAAAAGGCCAGTGAATGTTTCCTTCAATAAAGTGCCTTGGGAAAAAAACACACTTTGCTTGCCAAGTGGGCTCGAAAGTAATGTCAGATGGCTCATTCCAAATTCATCAGATTTTTAACTGGTGTATGAATGCAAATTTTTAGGAAACATTAACAGGTTTGGGTTTTCCCCTGAGTTAGAAAGAATTATAAAATAGAAGGATTCTCCTTGGAGTGAAATTTCCTCCTTTAGCGAGGGACTCACCTAGGACTGTGTCTTGCTTACAACTGCTAAAGCTTTATTGTGGTGCTCTGAATTGTGCTGAACCCCTGAGTGAGCATTCTGCAGAGGAGTGTGTGTACCTGAGATTCCTATTGGCCTCATTAGGCTTCAGCTCAGGCCCTTGGCAAGAGGTGTCATCTCTCTCATGACTTTCTTCTGCTGATACCACATCACAGGGCCCTCTTGAGGGGCTGGGTGGTTCCATCACTTGCTACAGAAAGCACTTACAGGGAAGGGGGAAAGTGCTCATAAATAAGTGAGACAAATAAAATTAGTAAAAACTAGTGTTCAGTTATAGGGAGAGAAATAAAGTGTTCAACTCATGTTCAACCATAGTTTTGCCTTGCTACGTTTTCTGGGTAGTTAAGGGATGCAGATCATGTCAGGAACAAATGAAACCTCCAACAAGATTTCACAGATGTTGAACTTTAAAAACATTACAACAACACAAAAATATTGAACTTTAAAAACATTACAACAACACAAAAATGTTGAACTTTTTCATGGCAGTACATATACCTTTTGTCCTGCTTTTTTTTCTGCTAGGACTATCTGGTAGAAAAATATTTAAGATGTTTAATGGAATAAAGTACGGTCCCCTTGGGATTCAAAAGTTGTTTCTGGTTTTGCTGTGAAGTCTGTCTCTTTGGCTACTCACCCAGGGCATGTCACTGTTTTTCCATTTTCAGATAACAATGTTACAACTTATCTATTTTCAATCATTACTGCAAGAATTTCTAATTTTCCAGTATTAGTTTTGCATCACTGGCTGAAGAATTGTAAAAAGAGGAAGATATTCTGCTTTAAAAAAAATCTGCCATTTCTGCTTATTTCACTGAAATTATTGCATTTAGGGGGCTTCAAAAGAGTGGTACTGTAATTAGAATGCAAAAAAAAGTGCCTTTCATAACTTAAACTCTCCATAAGAGAAATGGGAAAATATGGAGACATCATGTTTTTAGACAAATATTTTGATAATAGCATAAAAAAAGAAACAATACTCTTCAATTACATTATATGCATGGAAAGTTATTTGGATATCTGAGGAAGAGCTACTGACTTTAAAAAGCAAAAGGAAGGATGATTGTCATACTTAGCTTAACAGAAGAAGTGAGTTCTTAATTTCCTTGTAATGTTTTTTGTTCTTTAAGGATTCTGCTTAGATTTGACTTTCCTGTTCTACTTTTGTACCCTAAGTACATTATGTGAAGGACAATGTATCTTCAAAATGGTGAGTAGTCTGAATTACTCTTTTGAAAGATGCAATAATACCCCCAAAAGCTGGAATTGTTCAAAGTCTCACAAGACAGCCCAGGCAGTCTTTTTAGCAGCACAACTGGTACTTTGCTTTTCAACCAGGAAGACATGAGCTCATTTCAGGGCATCTCAGGTACCTACTATTTCCATGCTGCTGAACAGGAAAAGGTCTTCAGGGGCTACTAATGGAAAAAAGGAGGGGGGCTTTAATGCATAAATTCTGATAATTACCAGTTTAATATTAAGGTAAAAGCAGCCTAACAAGAAAAATTCAAAATATCTGCCTATATCCTTTAGGTTTTTCAAGACCATGCCAAGACAAAGCATGGTGAGTTTCGGGTCTTGCTTCAGCTGGTGGGGCAGTTGGGTTTGGCCTCTAGAAGTATTGGCCAAGAAAAAAGGCCAGCTGTCTTTGGAAGAAGTGAGGGGACAGAGACAAAAATGGTTGCAAGGTTCCTTTCAGTGCAGTATTGATGTCTCAGTCCCCAGATTCTCATTTGAATAAGAGTGGCTCCTGAAAACATGTAAATTTGCCACCCTTTTAATGATAGATTGTATTTTAATATAAATTTTAGGAAATTCAGATTCTAGTCAGAATTCTGGATTATCCTCTGTACTTAATTTGACCTTTCTAACATCCAGATTTTATAGAGGTAAAATTGTGAAATGACAACAAAGTGTACACATACAATAGTAAGGGGACTAGAGGTATCCTAGCAAATGGAAGTGAGCAAAACAAAATGATCATGACCTTGTGACAGTAGGATGTCTGATACTGAAACAAGGTCGGTCTAAGCTTAATGTAATAAAAAGAATGACAAACCTAAACAATAAAACAGACAGACTGTGTAATACCTCAGTCAAAATAAATGAAAAATTATTTTATTTTCATAAAAGTTCTTACAGGACTAGATACATAAAATATTACCTATAAGACATCTTTCCACAAAAAATAAAAAAAATCAAGAAGAAAAAAATTGCAAATTAAGGCACTTGCAGGAACTGTAAACCAGATTGTTTTGCACCATCTGCTAGCCTGGAGCCAAATGTATGTTTGACACTCCCCAATGAGGACAGAGTACTATTTCAATCCATGAAATACCTTTTATTGACCCATATTTCAGTTACACCTGGTGTATCTACATCTAAGGGTACAAAGAGGCTCTTGTTGGAAAGCGATGCATTTGCAACACCACAGAGCACCTGCACAACATCCCCCAGGCAGGCTGCACTTTTTGTGGAGCTTTGTGAGGGAGGCTGAGTGCGCTGGGCTTGTTCAGCCTGGAGGAGAGAAGGCTCCAGGAAGGCCTCACTGTGTCCTTCCAATATTTAAAGTGAGCTTAATGAAAGAGGGAGAGCAACTTTTTACACAGGCAGGTAAGTGATAGAACGAGGCAGAACAGCTTTAAACTAGAAGAGGAGGGATTTAGATTAGACATTGGGAAGAAATTCTCTACTCAGAGGGTGGTGAGGCACTGGAACTGGTTGCCCAGAGAAGCTGTGGCTGCGCCATCTCTGGAATCGTTCAAGGCCAGGTTGGGTGGGCCCCTGACCAACTTGGCCTGGTGGAAGGTGTCCCTGCCCAAGGTAGGGAGTTGGAACTCGATGATGTTTAAGGTCCCTTCCAACCCAAACCATTCTGTGATTCTATGATCATATCAAGCGCTGGAGATTTTGTGCTACTCTTCTCAACACTGCTCTCTTTGAAAGCTGCTCTGACTGAACCGTTCCTCCTGCTCGCCCCAGGACAGAGGATGTGCCAACTGGACACTCCAGTGTTTGCAAGAGTGACCAAGCTGTGCAGCACCAATCCAAAACACACTGGAGTTTTGTCACAGTTATAGTGGCTTCCCTGCATATCTCTTCTGGGCATCACTAATTTCTCTCATTTACTGTACAGGTAAGTCCACAGACTGTCAGCTAGGGTACTCAGTGTCATCCAAACAGTAAATGGGAGAAGTTTCTAATGCACAAAAGAGACAGGGATAAATGTACACAAAGCAGTGTGAGAACCTGGTGGAAGAAACTGTAAACTCCTTTCTTACCTGCTTTAATATGGGCTTAACTGTCAGAAGAAAAATAATTATTATGTAAGCAAAGTTTAATACAAAGTTTATATTAAAGCTCTGTTTAAATAATAGAACCTTTTCTTCTGATTTTTAAAGTTATATGGAAGACGTCTGAGAAACATTTCCATGCTCTTACACTGGTCTCTCATCTGCCAGTGTAACAGATGACTTCACTTTCTGGTTAGATAGGAACTATTAGCATTCAGCTGAAAAACACCAACTAGTGAAAAATGTGTACTAGAATCCTACAACATGTAATAGTTTGTACCACTGAGAAAAACTTATTTTTCCATTAATTATTTAAATATTGGTATAGCTGTTTTGATGTTGAGACTGTCTCTAACTGTCTTTGAGCCTTGAGCTGGGTGACTTGACTGGCAGAATATCAAAGTTTCTGTTTCAAGGAGATGGAGGCTCATGCACAGAGGAACATGTTATGCTGACGATATCATTATATTTCTCCTTAGTTCCCTTAAGAAAAATACTGAGCTTATATGAACAGAAAAAATGTTTTCAATAAGAGAGCAAGACAGAAGACAGCAGCTTTAAATAATCCCTAGAAGCATCTTCTCCTGCCTGCCCACCAGCAAGAGTCACAAATAACACCTCCCGTTAGCCAGGAATGTGAACAAACCGTGCTCAGTACCTGACAGCTGTGTACTGCATGTTCCCGTAGGTTTCTACTTCTGCAGTCTGTAGCTCAGTCCCATGGGCTGGAAGCCCATTTGTGACTGGTTTGCAGGAAGTTTCCCTCTAGGTTAGTTCATTTGAAATGAGTACAGGTGTGTTCTGAGGTAAGTCTACCACCTGAAGCAAAGTGGGAAACAGCAGAAATATTCTCTACAGAAGCCTACTAAACTATGAGTCTATGGTAGACACACCCACAATAATTAATCACATTCATTTTCTCCTCCATCAAGTGAATTTCAACATGTATCCACAGCCTAATGTAGAAACATGGAGTTTAAATGACTATCAGGCTGTAGCCATGTGACCATCGAGGTAAGCTCCTTTACCTCCATGAATGGTTCTGATCAGGCACCCAGCCTACCACTCAGAGAAAGAGTAGAGCCAGCTTGTGTGCCAAACCCTTGTTTGTCCACCCACAACCTCAGCTCACATGTTTCATCTGAGACTTGGGTTATACTGAAGCATTTCCTTCCATATTAATATACTCCTGCCTACACTGTCTCAGGATAAATGAGGCAAAGCTCGGACTTGATTTCATTTTTGTTTACAGCAGCAAGAAGTTCAGCACTTAAACAGTCCAATCCTAGTAGGTCTGCTCAGCATCCACACTGAAATACAAGCTGAAAACATGGACTGAGGATGACAAAAAATTAAACAAAAACTAGTGGAAACTTCATACCTTAGGAAAATGAATTAATTGATCTGTCTAGTTTATCAGACAAGATGCAACTCACATTATGTAAAGTAACTCCATGGGAAACTATAAAAACTACTGCAGAATACTTCAACCAACAGAGGAACACAAAGCAAGATCTGAAAGCACAGGCAAGGATATGTTTAGTATGTGACCAAATGGAGACAGTCTTGAGCTAGCTTTAAACTCATTAGGTTTGGGTGGTGGCAGCACAGCCAGAGCAGCCATGTGCTAGGCCTGGAGTAACCTCAACTCCATCAATAGATGGGGTATTTACCCAGTACTTTGGATGGGTCATGTAATTCACAGCCAGCACTGAACTGTTAGAGCTGCAGCCCTAGTTTGTTTAAAGGTCATGAGAATGATTGTACGAGCTGCAGGCAGGGCAGAGCAGATACTGTTCCATGCCTTGACTCTGGGGAGGGTGAGGAGTTGGGAGAATGCTGTTTGTATTTGCATTCCTGCTGTGTAACCCTAATGAGTCACTCTGAATGTCCAGTGAGAAATACATTGGAACGTGTTGACTCAGGGCCAGTCATAATGAGACTGTAAAAGGCTATAATCAGAGGATTTGCTAATGGGCCTGGGTTATTTTGTCCCTGGCAGATCTTTTTGTAGGTCAGGTGAAGATACTGTTGGCAAGTCAAGCATAGATCAAAATATTTTTACTGTAATGAATAGCTAGGGCCAGGGTATTATCTCAGCTGACTGCAACAGTCACCTGCTTTTCCAGTGAACACTCATTTCCTTGTTTCTTTACATGTAAAAGGGTAGCTGTAATAGATTCAGGGGGGGAAAAAAGGCAACAACAATAACCCCTAGTTTCATTCCTCTGGTTAGTGTGACCAATGAGAATGTTAATATGTTACAGGGGATGCAAGAAAAAGAATGGATTCAAGACCAAATGCAGTATGCAATCCAAACAAAGAAAAAGTACTAAGTGCCTTGTGTAGTTCATTTCTTGCCCCCAATGCCTGCAGTTGCCATTACCACAGGTACTTCACCGAACACTCCCTGTCAGGCAGTGCATTATATAACTCATAAAACTTATCTCTAGCATCTCAGAAACTGTGTTTGCCTACAACATGCTTGATTTGGATCCCAAATGTGAATCAGAGGTGAAGGCAGTGGGCCATTCAGCAGCTCAGCAAACAAAATGTTACCCACCTTAATGTTGCAAAAGGCTCCCACATTGAATCCCAGCTGTGTTACCTCTCCGACACAGGGCCAGTCTTGCTAATTTCATTCTTCTGCAATATTATCTCTGCTGGTTTTAAAATGAGCTGTTCTCAGGTAGCTGGTGAACATTTGTCAAACTGAACTCAAGAATTTCTCTTCTCATGCTTTAATAGGTCATTATTTTCAACTTGTGATAGAAACAGTTTTTCTGATGAGCTCAGTAATGAAATAGAAATTTTACAGAAGCTCTTTCACTGCCTGGGTTTAGTCCCTGCCTTCCAGACCGAAAATTTCAAAAAGGAGATAACTTATGGAGAGCCTTTTAGAAAAGAGAAATGGCATTCCAAATCCTCAGGGAAACCTTCTCAAAACGTGCAATAACTTTTATGTGAGACCAGAATGACTACACAAACGTTGTGATATTTATCAAAGACAGAGGGGGAAATCTTGAAGAATTTTAGTACTCAAACTAGATCATTATCGATAACCAGTTTCAGGCATTTAGCACTCAGATGAAATATAAGGATCATAACATTGAAAAGCTCCCTGCTGAGATATGCACACTGCTTTGCAAGAGAAATGTTTTATTCTTCAGTAGTTTGACAACAGGCTAATAGTTTAGCTGAACAAAAGAATATCCGTATACTGTACCTCCTATAGGACAGGAAAGGTTTTTACTGTCAAACTGCTAATAGCAGACTAAGATAAGCCTAGTCGGACATTGTCCAGAGGTCTGTCAGTAGAAAACTACTAGGAGATTATATAGAAGATAGGAAGATAAAGACAGATGGACACAGAAATAAACTTCTTTTAAAAACTGGCTCCTAAAAAGTCATGATCTGACCAAAAATAAACTGTGGAACTTACATGTGCAATCAGGTGTTCAAGCAGGACATCCATTATTCAAGAATTCACAAATGTATCTGAAAAAAAATTTTTATTTTTCATTAACGAATCCATTAAAAAGACCTATCTGCACAGCAATATATTTCCTCACAAATCTAAATAATAGTTGGTAAATTAATAAGTGAACTGGAAATAAGTTAATGAAAATCAGCTAAAGTTATCTTTATTTGAGTTGGACAAAATGCTTAGTTACAAATGAGATACAGAATGTGCTTTACAGAATATGAGAAGGCAACACAGCATATGGCATGCCACTCACCAAAATTAAAACCATCACACTCCAGGTTTGTCACCTGAACTGTACCATCCAAGTTGTAATATGCACAGACAAAGTACTGTGATTCCATTTTTCAGTAAGAAGCGTGTCACACACGTTCATCTCGGGTGGTTTGGGGACATGGCCTTTGCACAGCAACTGGGGCTCTGTAAAGGGAGGCACTACAGACTACAGAGTCCTTTTCCTGTACTCCTGAAGAACAGACAGAGTTAAATACCAGATAAAAACCCAAGGAAGAGAGATTGGTATGACAAAGTGCTGCTACCCTTGGAGCAAGATGTAGCAATACATACAGGTCAAGTAGACTCTAGATCTCGGCTACATTATTTGTGATTGCAACAATCATAAATAGGATAGGAGAAATGGTGAAATACATAGATCTGTCTTTCTGATGCAGCATAAAGCTGACATCTTGCCCATTTCTTGACATTAAAGATTTTTCTGCTAAGTCTGTGTTGTTGTTTCTTTCAGAGAAAAGGGTTATTTTTCATGGAGCAAAATGGTAAATTTCATGAAGTAACACTGCATTTCATAAACAGATATTTTGAGACATTGTCAACCAAATAATTCTTTATAAGGCACTAGAAATGATTCACTGCATGTCTGAAAAGCAACTTTTATTCACTTTTAGCTTACTAAAACGTTACTTCTCTGTATGAAGTTGAGTGTCTGCAAATGTGTGTCGGGAATTCTTTGCCCTACTTTTTCCCTTCTCATTCACATTTCTGACTGGATTGGTCTCCTTCCTATGGTTTAGGACTCTGCCATGAGAAATATACCACAAAGATCAGCAGAAACAGGATGAACAATAAAAAATAGGACCCTCCCTCCTTAAAGAAAATGACATTATTTTCTCTCAAAGACATCAAATCCCTTCAAACCAAAACATTTTCTCCACTCTCACCCATTCTTTGAAACTTATCTCACACAAATTCCCAATATGTCTGTATTTCCATAAATATGTTTAGATAACAGGTCACAGACAGCTCAGTAAAGACAATAAAATTAAGTACACAGATGTGTAATCAGAGTGGATATAAAAATGGAAGACCCCATTCACTTCCCCACTTTGCTTTGTTCAAAGTTGATAATTAACTGATGGATAATATTCTCCTCTCTACAGAATTTTCCATACAAGCCTAGGAAGAGATGAACTGGCAGAAATATGAATTTCACATTTTTGACAGAATCTTTTTTTAACTGACCAACCCATGAGAGTAATGACAGTGTTACAGTCTTTGGAATGGCTGTTGCCCAAACCCCAAGAACTGGACAAACCCCAAGAGCTGAAATGGCAGCTCTGATGCACACCAATTTCTGTTTTCCAAACCTTAAATCTGAATGGATAAAATGGTCTCTGGGTTATGTTTGAAATGGTTGAGTGGTGTGACTGGGAACTGATCAACACCAAAGTGTGGCCAAATGTCTGTCTGGAAGAGCCTGAAGGTGTGTGATGTGCCTGTAGATCTGTGTGAAGACCATGCCACAGAATTCAGTTAGTCCCTTGACCATATTCCCTTCTTCTATACAGACAAGCTTTGGAACCTTTATGTTTCCTTCTGAAAAAGTCTGATTTTTTCCAAATGATGATCACACTTTCATCTAGATTTTATACTTCCCTGGTTATGGGCAGTAAAACAAACCTCGTGGAACATAAAAAGCAAAGCCTGTGACCAAAAACCAGAGAAATCAACGTGCTGTGCATTCAGACTATCTCAACACTGGACAAAGATGTGGACAAAAAAGATGTCAGCAGAGATGGGATTGCTCTGTCATGCAAGAGCTGGGTGCCTCAGCATGCTTGTTGGCACAATGTGAATTGTGACATCTTATACCTTCCTTGAACACCTTACCAGAAATGCAAGCATGTAACTACAGATCTATACGTAGGTCTCCCCAGGTTGAATAGTTTGTGTCATAGCTAGTGTGGACTTCATTTTGTATAAAATCTCCCATGTCACTTTTAAATCTGTTCCTTATGAAGACTTGCTTCTGCCAGGTTCCCAGTGGAAAATCCAGAGTTGAAATGAGCACGCCTCCAGCAAACTGAAATGGTAGCTCATGCTTTGCTTACTTGTTTGTATTAGCAAGAACATCCAGGTCTCTCAAAATTGTAAAATTTCTAACAACCCTATGACAAAGTTATGTTATTTCCAGTCTTCCATTCTTTCCCCTGACCTGGGTGGCTCATCCACAGGTCCTACCTTCTCTTTAAGCCCAGACAAATTTCTGGGAAGAGAGTGAAAGTGACTAGCAAAAAAGAAAGTTTAGTTTTTTGATGGCACAAGCTGTTAAATCATAGAGTTAACTGTTAAATCAAACCCAGCAGTAGGCCAGTAGGTCTGATCTAAATCCCAGGGACTTCCCTGAATTTCAGATCAGTTCCACAAAGACTGTTTGGGACAACTGAAAGGTCTTAGCTCTGATAATCAGCAGGAGGTGTGACAGTCTGCAATTGCACTGGGGGAAGGGGGTGGGAAAGACCTAACGTGAACAAAAAGAGTCAGAGGTGGTGGCAATAACAAGAGAGGGATCTGTGTCCTTTACAACAGATTCGCTTCTTGATCTGACAGTTGAATATTGATGTTCTTTTCCTGATATTGAATCATAGTAGGTATGCCAGCCCCTGATGGCAGTATATATGCCACAACCCTCTTCTTGCTACCTTAACAGGTCCACTGAGCATGGCTACAGGTACTGATGGATCATGGTGGGAGCTTTCAAGGGAAGAGACTGACCATTTACTGATTTTTTTAATCCAGGAAACTGGATGCAAAGGACTAATTCAAAAGAAAGTTATGATTGAGAAAATGAGTATTCAGAACATGAGAACTCGCAGTTTTAGTGTGATTTATGCAGCCTTATCTCTCCTTGCTCTGCCAGCTGTGATTGCACTATAATGCAGTCACAGAGGATAAAATCCTAATTTCTGTTGCTGAATGAATTGCTGAACTCATCCAGGGCAGACACGAGTTCCTCTGAAAGTGACTTACGGCTTCATAGGGATGGTCTGATCCTGGTAAAAGCCCAGCCACTTGCAGGAGAATTTAAATTGTGATGGAAATGCTTTGTTGGAGAGAGGGAATGGTATCCTAGAATGGATTAATGCTGCCTTGATTAATATAATTGAACCTCTGCCTTGCTACAGAACTTCCATTCAATGCTAAGCACAACATGTAAATCCAGCTTTTCATAATAGTTTACAAAATGTATTTTCCGTGTTATGGTTTTCAAATCACATTCAAAATTTTGTTTTGCAAAGCAATGAGCAAATAATATTGCTAACGACACTAAAATGATCAACTCAGTGTCCTCCATGGGACATACAAAGTGAATGCAGATTCTGTGTGTGTCTCATCTTTGGGATCACAGTTATAAAATGGGGTTAACCCTCACTTTATAGAATCATTCTGAGAGTTAATGTATTATTATTTGTGAGGTAGCAGCAATGGGAGTGAGAAGAACCAGAAACAGTCTGAACAGAAAATTAACAAATTTGTATTTAACCCAGAGTCAGAATCTTGTGTGAGAAATATTGCTGAGAGCACTGCCTGGGTTAGATAAATGCACAGGGTTAATTACTGATCAGTAACCAGCTTCCTCTGTGCTGAGGTGAGACAGGCCCATAACAAATGTAGTAAGTTTGTAATGCAAACCTCCATTTTGGTGTTTCCTAATTTTCTACATTTTTTGTGACCTTTTCCTTTCATTTGTAATACACTACAGCTTTAAAAATTGCCAGTTCTCATTGCCTGGCCACTGCTTCAGTTTTGCTGATGTGGGGCCAAGAAGTTTTTTCAGTATTATCTCAATACAGTAAACATCATCAGAAATTTCTGTCTAATCTTTAAAATCCTAGTGTTCTAAAGAACACTTCAGAGTTCTTTTTAAAATGCTCTAAAACTCCAAAGTACCAAAGTAGTTAGAATCAGTGTCAGAAAATTAAGAAGGTTGCCTAAAGGGCTATGCTCTGGATCTCTGATAGCAGAAATGAGTTCCAGACTGCTTCTCCACCTGTGTTAGTATTTTGTATGGAAAAATAAACTGCTTGCAAAAATGTATAGGGAAGCAGGAAATCTGGAGTCTAAAATATGGCAGCATACACAGACCCTTGCTTTATAATTGTGTGCACTGTAGACCATCTGTCTAGCAGTTAAATACACTCCCATTTAAATGAGCAAGTACATTTAATGGACAAAATATTAAGATCACTGAGGGGTGAAGTTTTTTATTTGCAGTGTGCAAATGCTGGAGTGGAACCACTTGTACATTCTCAATACTATGCACCTTTAAAATAACTAAGAAAAATTACTACTTACCTGCTGCATACCAAAAACTGGCTCCTTTTAAGCGAATCATTACAAACCGGAATAGATTGAATTGAAAGCCTGATGGTCTCATGGCCTCCATTCCAGAAGTATAAATCAGGCTGCAGCTTGGCTACTGCTGTTGTGAACTCTTTAAATACATAGAAAGTGAAAAATACTGGGAGGAATGGTTTAATGACTTTATTTGAAGTATTCATTGCCATTTCAATCATCTTTTAAACAAGACAGGACTGGAGAGATCTTTCCTAAACACCTTAACTAATAAGTTGTCAGTGTTTGAACAACAATTACTGTACAAAAATGAAAATTAGCTGATGTGATCAAGCCATATGGCTAATATAATTGATTTGTTCAGATTTTTTAAAATTATGAAAACAAAGCCAGTGCAGCAGCATAATGTAATTTACAGATTTAACTAGAGGTGATATGGTCTATTTAGTTCGACAACAAATAACGTCTTCCTGGTGTTTTAAATTAAGTAAAATGAAGGAGGGATCACTTTGGGTCCTAAATAGACCTGACCTAGAAGAACGAATTTCAAAAGGAGCAAAGGCACTGGCTGTTGACCACGGGAAGTGTTGATAAAGGGTTCTTAGGCGAGATCGGAGTTTGGAGGAGCAGCCTGGGTGCCCCCGGGGCCGGGGCCAGGGCCAGTCCCCGCCCGCAGCAGCCACCGCCCGGGCCGGGCCCCGCCGCTCCCCCCGGGTGGTATCCTGGCTCCTCGAAAACAGGCAGCTCCCGAGGGGGACGAAACTGTGGTCACTAAGAGGTACCCAAAGAACTCGGGATCGGGTTTCTGAGTGCTTTTTCAAGTACTCCTGAAACTTGGATGCGATCCGTAATTTTTAAGACTCGCTCACTGTCAAAGGGAACAGATATTTCCCCTTTTGGTTGACTGGTACTCAGCAAAACAGACGGAAGCCATAATAAATCTGCACTGGAAAATGTACTTGTGTTTCTCTACTCTGAAGTTTTTCAGAGCCTTTCTTAGTTACCTTGAGGATGTGTTTTTTCCTTTGCCTGATTACTGCTGTTTGGAGGTTTCTTCGGTACTGGCTGAGAAAGGCAATTTTGAGTCAGGACTAGCAAAGGAATGGAAGTTTGAGAAAGGGAAAGCTTTATTTTTCTGACATGTGCAGTAGGCTGCAAAAGCTATGTGTGGAGGAGTCCTACCTGCTCGCTGGTGTGTGCAGTGGGGGAGCTTTACCCCTCTCAGAAACACACTACAAGCACCCCGGAGAAGTCTTTGCTCTATAACAAATACCCCGAAACCATTTTACACTTAGAATCAGCTTGCTTGTTTTCTCGTACAAAACTGTTCTGGTCCTGGCTACCACCTCACGCGGGAGGATAATGCCACGAGAAGTTGAACGTAAAAGCCTCGTTTGTGTAGTCTGGAAACTACAGACACGGCTTAACTGATCACTCCTCTGAAATTCTCTCCCGTCGCTAATAAGTGAAAGCCTCATTAAGGTGCTCTGAATCGAGTTTTAATAATGTGTTAATAATGCCTGGCCCTTGGTTAAAAAAGAAAGGCTTTGAACCAGCTGGTGCGTTTGGAAGAAACGCGCAATGTTGTCCATCCCGGCGCGGGGTGCGGGAAGGCCGGACAGGCTGCCCTCAGAGGGACGGGGCCGGAGCCCGTGTCGGGCCGTGAGGCCGGAGCCCGTGTCGGGCCGTGGGGATGGAGCCCGTGTCGGGCCGTGGGGACGGAGCCCGTGTCGGGCCGTGGGGATGGAGCCCGTGTCGGGCCGTGGGG
>VZRZ01002937.1:0-28653 GCA_013398175.1 Climacteris rufus
GTCCAGGTGCTTTCATTGTCCCAAGTGGCCAAAAGCCCATCTACTTCTCGCACAGGACACTGCAGGTAAACAAGCGTTCCGGCGCACTGCTTCTTCGAAACACGCCAGGGCAGTGCCCTTTCCTTTGCAGGCACTCATAGAAAATAGCATGTGTGGGGTTCAAGTTACCCTCGGCCACTGAAAGCACATCCATCTCACTGGTGTATGCTGCACTTTTCTTCTCCGCTGTGTCTAGCATCATGATCTCTGTCTTTAAAAGCCTGAAGCCGAGTGCACTTGTTTTCCACAGAGAGCTCGCCGACAATTGGGGTCCAGTACAGGTAGTTGCTGCTAAGCCTCCAACAGGCAGCCGACAGGCAGCCCTGTTTTTCCAGCAGCCCTGTTGTCCTTGCAACCCCTTTTGCTGCACACACAAGAACTGTTCTCTGCTGCTTCGTTCATGGCACTCTGCAAGTCCGGGCCCTTTCATTGTCCGGGGCTGCTAAAAGCCGTCTACTTCTCGCACACGACACTGTGGGTAAACAAGTGCTCCCGCGCTCTGCTTCTGCCACAAAAAGCCAGGGTAATGCAGTTTCCTTGTGATTGCTGCATTGCAGCTGCTGAGAAAGGCTCTCGAAGAAAAAGCCAGTGCCGAGCTTACGGTTCCACTTGCAGCACAGAAGCCGAAGCCTGCTCACAGGCGTATGCTGCCCTTTCCTTCTCTGCTGCGCCTGGTAGCATGATCTCAGTCTTTAGGAGTCTAAAGTTAAGTACACTTGTTTTCCACAGAGGGCTCGCAGAGGATTGGGGTCCAGTGCAGGGAAGGGTTGATGAGCAGCATGCACCAGAAAGGGTGCTCCGTTTGTCTTGCAGCCCATTGCCTGTGCACACAAGTAGGGTTCTTTGCAGCTTCTTTAGTTGCCTTCTGGAACTTCAGCCTGGCTGCCAAATGGCTGTCTATGTGGCGCAAACAACACTCCAGACACAGAAGCACTCCGGCACACTGCTTATGCAGAAACACACCAGGGCAATGCACTTGCCTTCACAGAGGCAGTGTCTAACCAGAACATTAGACACTGTGCACCAGTGAGATGGATGTGGGTTCCATTCGGCAAGGGGAACGTGAAGCCCGGCACCGTCTTTTTCTTCAAGAGCCTTTCTGCTGTGCTGAGACGTAGTGCTGCAAAGGAAAATGCACAGCTCTGGCATGTTTCAGCAGAAGCAGTGCACCGGAGCACTTGTTTACCCGCAGTGTTCTGTGCAAGAAGCAGAAGGCTCTTGGCAGCCTGTGACAATGAAAGCGCCTGGACTTCTAGAAGGCGACGAAAGTAGCAGCAGTGCAATGTGTTTGTGTGAGCAGCGAATGAGCTGCAAGAAAAACAGAGCTAAATCTCTGCTGCCTGCTGCTTATGGGTAGCCTCCTATGCTTGTCTGTATTTTTCTGAGAACCCTCTCTGGAAAACAAATGTATGCTTAGCTTTAGACTCTTAAAGACTGATATCATGGTACCAGATTCAGCGGAGAAGCAAAGTGCAGGGTACACCTGTGAGACGGATTCAGCTTCTGTGCTGCAGGTGGAATTGTTAAGCTCGGCACTGTCTTTTCCTTTGAGAGCCTTTCTGACATGCTGGTACATAGCACTGCCAAGGAAAATGCATTTCCCTGGTGTGTTCGGCAAAAGCAGTGCACCAGAGCCTTTGCTTACCCGCAGGGTGGTGTGCGAGAAGTAGATGGCTTTTGGCCACTCAGGATAGTGAAAGCTCCTGGGCTTGTAGAGTGTGACGAATTAAGCCACAGAGCACGGTGCTTGTGTGCGCAGTGAAAGGGCTGCAAGATGAAGGGGGCTGCTGGAAGAAGGGGGCTGCCTGTCGGCTGCCTGCCGGAGGCTTATCAGCAGGGTCCTATGCTGCTCTTTATTCCTCTCCAAGACATCTGTGGAAAACAAGTGCAGTTAGCTTTAGACTCCTAAAGACTGAGATCATGTACCAGACGCAGCAGAGAAGGAAAGTGCAGCGTACGCCTGAGATGGATGTGGCTTCTGTGCTGCAAGGGGAACAGTAAGTTTGGCGCCGACTTTTTCTTCAAGAAGATTTCTAACATATTGGTACGTGGCGCTGTGAAGGACAGTGGATTGCCCTGGTGTGTTCAGCAGAAGCAGTTCGCTGGAGTGCTTGATTACCCGCAGGGTTGTGTGCAAGAACTAGACAGGCTTTTAAAGCAGCCTGGGACAATGAAGGCACCTGGACTTGCAGAAGACGATGAATAAAGTCGCAGAGCATGGTGCTTGTGTGTGCAGTGAATGGGCTGCGAGAAGAACCGGGCTGCCTTTCTGCTGCCTGCAGAAAGCTTATCAGCAGCTTCCTACGCTGTTCTTTATTCCTCTGCGATGCACCTGTGGAAAACAAGTGCGCTTAGCTTTTGTCTCCTAAAGACAAAGATCATGCTCTTTAGATGAAACAAAAAGGAAAATGCAGAGTACACCGGTGAGACAGATGAGGATCCTGTGCTGCAAGGGGAACAGTAAGTTTGGCAAAGACTTTTTCTTCGAGAGCCTTTCTATCGTGCTAGTACGTATCGCTGCGAAGGAAAGTGGATTGCCTGGTGTGTTTGGCAGAAGCAGTGAGGGGCACTGCTTGTTTACTCACAGTGTTATGTGCGAGAAGAAGATGGCTTTTGGCCCCTTGGGACAACGAAAGCGCCTGGACTTACAGAAAGTGATGAATGTAGCCGCAGAGCACGGTGCTTGTGTGTGCAGCGAACTAGCTGCAAGAAAAATGGAGCTCTGCGGCCTGCCAGAGGTTTATCTGGAGCCACCTAAGCTGCTCTTTACTCCTCTGTGAGCCCGTTGCAGAGAACAAGTGTTCTTTAACGCTGTTTCCGTGGGTCTGCTCGAGACCACTCAGCGTTATTCTGGGAGTGACCCTGGTTTCCTGGGGGCTGCAGCTTGCAGTTTCCCCAAACACAGGGCGTCCTCTGGCAGCTCTTTTAGTGCTGGCTCCTCTGTGATAGAGAGAGCCCCGGGCAGATGGTGAAGGTGCAGGCAAGGACAAAGACCCGAAAGAGGGGCCTTGGAGTGCTTTCCAGCTCTTTCATTTCCCAGGAGAAGCAGCAGGGAAGGCAGGAGAGGGTCCGGGGTCCAGGAGAGGCAGGGCAGGGATCCGGGAGAGCTGAAGGCTTCAGCAACCAAAGACTAGGTCTGAGGGACAGCAGGGGATTTATAGGCATACAAGCAGGGGAAAGTAACCAGTTGGGGTACAGGGATTAACATATAACCAATAGAGAACTGAACTGCAATGAAGTTTCCAGAACATAACCTTATACAGAACATTAGGTAATGTAGCTACCAACCAGTAAACTGAAACATGTAAACTAAGGTGCAAGGGATGCTGGGGGTGAACCAAAAAGCTCACCCTGAGCAGGAGTATGCCTCAGACTGTGGCAACCTCAGGCTGTGCCCACCAGTCTTGAGCCTGTGGGGCTGTGGCTTTTGCCACATATGCCACCACAGTTCTTAGCTTTAATCTTCGAGAGCTAGAGAACACGCTGCTAGACACAGTGGAGAAAGAAAGTGTAGTGCACACTGGTGAGATAGATGTAGCTTCCATGTGGCAAGGGGACCGTTAAGCCGGGCTTTTTTATGAGAGCCTCAGCTAGCCTCTGGAAGAAGACCTGTGAGATTGGAAAAATGTGACAGCACATACATGTGATGATCTAGGTGCGTAGTCCCGGGGTGCTGTGTGCTCTTTACAGGCTGCTGTGAGAAGGAGGTTGTTTAAGAACGCCTTCTCTCTTGCCTCTTCCTTCTGTGGGAGATACAACTGCTTGACTAGTCAATCCCCAATGTGTATGAAAGTGATTGCGATGTCAATAGCAGTTTTTCACATGGAAGAAGGAAGCCCAGTGATTGCTTTCTGTCCCAACACTTCTTTCTGTCCAAATTGCAGCAGGAAACTCTTCACTTTAATGGGGGACTCTGCCACCTTGAGAGGGTGTGCTGCTATATTTAGACTTGAGAAGCAAAGTGCAGATCACTAAAGTGTTTGCTCTTGTTTACAGACTGCTAGGGGAAGACCAAGCCCAGGACTAGCTCTTTGTCCTAGGGCATTTTCTTTGGTAACAGCTGCTGGGGGTTGGGATTGTGGGAGAGATAGAGACAGTAGTGCTTGAGGAAAAGTGCCTGTTTCCAGGGAGTCTGATGAAGTTCAGTGGGTGTGAGTTCAATGTTGTGCAGCTGATCCCACAGAAGAGGATTGACAAGATGGAGGCCGTCCTGGAATAGCCTTTTCTTTTGTAGCCGAGAACGTGCCCAGCCAACAATTAAACCATTCATCTTCCTTGCCAGCGAGATGCAGGCTCCCTTTCTCTCGGTCTCTAAAAGCTGAGATCCACGATGGAACTCTTACTGCTCCCACACGATTGCTGCCAGCAGGGAAAAAGCACTTGGCTTTTTCCTGGGCACAGGCAGCACTCCTAGAAACAACCACATGATGGCGCTGTCGACCTGCAAAAGAATGAAACTCACCTCACCTACGTAGAAAGCAGCCTGCCTTCACAACCAAGTTCAAACCGTCACACTCTTGATTGTCTCAAATCTGCGCTATAAGAACTTCAAAGGCTTTTTGTCTGTTGAAGCAGGTATTCATTTTTTTTCAGTGCTGGGTGCACAGGGGATGGGTCCACCAAACATGTACACACCCCACAAAGATAAGGTACAAGCTTCTGTCCTTTAACTATATGCATATGCATCATCTTTCTAGGAAAAGGAAAATTTCGTAGAACTTATGACTATTATTTACATATCTCTTATGTGTGTGCATTGCCTCCTGGTGGTCATCTTGAGTGGTCACTGGATGAAGGCTGTAGATCTTCCTCCTGGCTGAACTTTTCACCTTCCCTCTTGCCCGTGCACTCTTGCTAGGGCCTTTATGTAAGTCCCTATTGTGCCAATCTTGGCAAGTTCCAGGTCTTCCGCTCTGTGTTTCGAAAGACTTTGTGTCTCGCTTTCTGCAATCTTCTTTCTCTATTGCTTCAAACTAGGAGTTAATGTTTGCTAAGCTTACAAGAGTCCCTTTATTATAAAAATTCCCTTTTGGCTTCCCTCTGTCTCAGGAAACTGTTGTAAATTATTTTACCACACAAGCTTTTGAAAATATGTCCTTTTGTCTACCTGATGTGTCATTTTACAGCTTTTCCAGTTCATAGCTTATGATGTAGCTTATATTGCGCTTAAGCATGAATGCTGAACACTATCCACATACAGTTGTGATTAACAACAAAGTCATCAGAACAATTATAATAACAACTAAATGCCTTAGCCAAGATAAGTCTGACAACCATGATGTTAAAGCTTCCCAGGCGTTTCCCAACCAGTTCCTTTTGTAACTTCATGCCGTAGTCTGGCGTGTTCCCAAATAGTGTGGATGTCAGTTGTCCATTTTGGTCCACATACGGACAGCAACTGGCATTTACTAGAGTGCAAACCCCTCTCATCTGTGCTGTTATCATGTCTAACACCATTTGATTTTGGAACACCATTCCTTTTACTGAAACTATTTCAGTTTGTAGTTGGCCAATGGCATCGGCAGTAGCGTTAAAATTAAATTCTGTTTCTGCAGAGATGTTTAGAATTGCTTTTTCCAATTGGGCAATACCTAGGGTCGGAAACAGAGTTCTAAAAAAGCTATGAAATTTAGTTCTGTATCTTATCAAAAGGTTCGGAGGCCCCGTGAGGCTGGAACTGTTAATGAGTTGTACTGGGGTATTACCATTCCCATGGTACACTGGCCAGGCCAGTTTCTGGGGAGCTGTTTAATTGCAATTCCGTTACCACATAACTACCAATATTTATAAGCAGGTCACAACCAGTGTGGCCACCTGTGTGGCATCCCCAGAGATAGTCTTGCCGACTCTGCTGTCGAGGATCAGTTCTGGGGCAAATTAGATTTGAACTGTTTCTCTTGACAGGAACAACAGGTTGCCATCCAATGGTGTTGATAAATTTCCCAAGGTCAAAAGCAGTGCCCCAGCATTTTAAAGACGAGGGAAAGCTCAGAGGCCTTGTGTCTCAAGGTGAGTTCAGAGGGCACCATTGGGAGTCCGAAGCCAGCCAGAGGCCTAGCTGCTGGCAGCTTTGGTCTGGGAGAAATTCCGCTCCATGCGGAAAGTTAGGAGGTGGAAGCCCTCTTGCAGCCACACACACCTGCAGGAGAATGATGCCCATTTTCAAGAGGAAGGAAACCTCAGAGTCCTGGTGTCTCTAGGTGAGTTTGGAGGGAACCATTGGGAGTCCAAGGCCAGACAGAGTTCCACGTCCTGGCGGCTTTGGTCTGTGAGAAATAGTGCCCCATGCTGAAAATAAGGAGGCGAAAGCCCCTTTGCAGCCACAGGTGACTGCAGGCAAATGATGGCCCCTTTCAACAGGAAGGAAACCTCAGAGGCCTGATGTCTCAAGGTGAGTTCGAAAGGCACCATTGGGAGTCTCAGGCCAGCCAGATTCCCAGATCCTGGCAGCTTTGGTCCGGGAGAAACCCTTTTCTGCGTGGAAAGTCAGGAGGCGGAAGCCCTCTTTCTACCACATGGGCCTGCAAGTGAATGTTGGCCCCTTTCAAGAAGAAGGAAACCTCGGAGGCCTGGTGTCTCAAGGTGAGTTCGGAGGACGCCATTGGGAGTCTGAGGCCAGCAAGATTCCCAGGTCCTGGCAGCTTTGGTCTGGGAGAAATCCTGCTCCATGCAGAAAGTTAAGAGGTGGAAGCCCTCTTGTGGCCAGACGCACCTGCAGGCGAATAACGGACCCTTTTCAACACGGGGAAACCTCAGAGACCTGGTGTTTCTTGGTGAGTTCGGAGGCCACGACTGGAAATCTGAGGCCAGCCAGAGTCTCAGGTCCTGGCAGCTTTGGTCTGGGAGAAATTCTGGTCCGTGCCGAAAGTTAAGAAGTGGAAGTCCTCTTGCAGCCACACATGCCTGAAGGCCAATTACAGCCCTTTTCAAGAAGAAAGATGCTGCAATTCTGGCCAAAGTTTTCAGCCCCTTCCACGGCAAATCTTCTCTTTGTGAGTTCTTTTAACAGACATTTGAGATAAGACACAGTAAAAATACTTCAGAGTTTCTTCGGTCTCAAAATGTTTATTAAGTGTTTTCTATAACTTAGTGGCACAGAAAAGTGCTTTGTCGTTAATAACAAGGTGCAAAATGGCCTTGAGCACCTCTCGTCCAGATTATTTATACCTCAGATTGTCCAATTAGGGAGATGTTGCATAGGATATTTTCAATAAAAACCCAATAATCAGTTCTTCTTATCCTGCATTGTGGAACTTTAGAACCAATGGCAGAAAACACGAGTTTTTGGAGAGGAAAGGAGAAGTAGCAAAGGCAAAAAAGGAAGTCAAAGAACAACATCTAACCCTCCATTTTGGACACTAGTATTGCAATATTTCATAAACCAAAATGTCTACACTTCTACCTAATTCACCTAGTGACATAACCTTAACTATACAGCATTAATTTCAAAGTTATCCCACTACAGGGGAAGTCTTTTCCAGGGTTTAAGACCAAATGAGGTGTATTTCTGGGGATCATAACTTGTTAAAGCAGAAAGAGTGAAATTCTCAGAATTCAGGTTTCCAACAGAAAGAAACCTCAGAGACCTTGTGTCTCAGGAGAGTTCAGAGGGCACCACTGGGACTCTGAGGCCAGCCAGAGTCTCAGGTCCTGGCAGCTTTGATCTGGGAGAAATCCTGCTCCGTGTGACAAGTTAGGACGTTAAAGCCATCTTGCAGCCCCTGTGGCCATTTGCGCCTGCATATGAACGAGGGCCCTTTCCAAGAGGAAGAAAAACTCAGAGTCCTTGTGTCTCAAGGTGATTTTGGAGGGCACCATTGGCAGTCTGAGGCCAGCCACAGTTCCAGGTCCTGGCAGCCTTGGTCTGAAAGAAGCCCTGCACCAAGTGGTAAGTTAGGAGGCAAAAGTCCCCTTGCGACCACACATGCCTGCAGGCAAATGCAGGCCTGCAGGCCCCTTTCAAGAAGAAGGAAACCTCGAAGACCTGATGTCTCAAAGTGAGTTTGGAGGGTACCATTGGGAGTTTGAGGCCAGCAAGATTCCCAGGTCCTGGCATCTTTGGTCTGTGACAAGTTGTGCCACGTGCGGAAAGTCAGGAGGCAAAAGCCCCCTAGCTGCCATACATGCCTGCAGGCCAATGACAGCCCTTTTCAACAGGAAGGAAACCTCAGAGGCCTGATGTCTCAAGGTAAGTTTGGACATCGCCACTGGGAGTCTGACGCCAGCCAGAGTCCCAGGTCGTGGCAACTTTGGCCTGGGATAAATCCTGCTCAGTGTGGAAAGTTAGGAGGTGAAAGCCATCTTGCGGCCACTGTGGCCATTCACGCCTGCATATGAACAAGAGCCCTTTTGAAGAGAAAGAAAAAGTCAGAGGCCTTGTTTCTCAAGGTTATTTTGGAGGGTGCCATTGGGAGTCTGAGGCCAACCAGAGTCCCAGGGTCTGGCAGCTTTGGTCTGGGAGAAACCCTTATCTGTGTGGAAAGCTAGGAGGCGGAAGCCCTCCTGCGGCCACATGTACCTGCAGATGAATGATGGCCCTTTTCAACAAGAAGGAAACCTCAGAGTCCTGGTGTCTCTAGGTGAGTTCGGAGGCCACCACTGGGAGTCTGAGGATGACCTGAGTCCCACGTTCTGGCAGCTTTTGTCTTGGACAAATCCTGCTCCGTGTGGAAAGCCAGGAGGCGAAAGGCCCCTTGTGGCCACACATGCCTGCAGGCAAATAACGGCCCTTTTCAAGAGGAAGGAAACCTCAGAGATCTGGTGTATCAAGGTGAGTTTGGAGGGCGCCATTGGAAGTCTGAGGCCAACATTACAACTAATAACCAAAGCGTCATGTTGCTCAGGCCAGTTTCAATTTTAGTCCATCCCTGCTGGCCGAGGTTTTTGCCCAGGGTGTGTTAGTAGACTTCTTCATCCAGGTGTAGTTTCTCCAGGTGGGCTTTTCTTTTACACGAACTGTGGTGAATATAGTCAATAACACTTGAAAGGATCTGTCCCACTTCTGCATTGGTCACCTGAAAAAGACTGCACAAATACCAAGCACCCAGCTCAATATTATGCGCAGGCTTTGCGAGTGCTTGTGATTGATTGTTTGCAACTACCTGGGCATTCTGCTTTAATTTGCCATTCAGTTGCTGTATATATTCCCTCAATAACCCTGCCCTACCAGAGACAAGTTTTCATTGCAAATCACGTTTACCCCATAAGGTCTTCCATACATGATCTCAAATGGACTCAGCCTCTTCTTTAACTTTGGCTTTGTCCTTAGCCTCAATAGGGATATTGGCAGGGTGCAGTATCAATACAAATTGGTCTCCTGGCAAATTTTAGCTGTTTAATTGGGTGGTTCCTTTTCTCTACCTGTCCACTTGCTTGAGGTCTGTGTGTCATGTGTAATTGCCAATGTGTCCCTAGGGTTTTACTTACCCCCTGGACAATTTGAGCAATGAAGTGTGGTCCTCTGTCAGAAGACAGTTCTCAGGGTACTCCAAATCTGGGAATTATTTCTTGTAATAAAGCCTATATGATCTCATGAGATTTGTTAGTTCTGCAAGGATAAGCCTCAAGGCCATCTTGGAAAGGTGTCTGTGAGCACCAAGAGGTACCTATACCCTCCTTTTCTGGGAAGTTCAGTGAAATTAGTCTGCCAAGTATCTCCTGGATCAGGTCCCCTAGGAATAGTTCCTATCTTTATGGGAGAGGTGGTGTTGGGGTTATTTCTTAGGCATATTTCACATTGAGACATAATCTCCTGGACTACTTGCTTCAAGCCTTTAGCAGCAACTCGGGACTTTAGATAAATGTCAGGTGCCTCAGATCCCCAATGTCCCTTATTATGTTCTGCTAGCACTACTTCCCTTTACCCAAATTTTGGGGAAGCATTATTCATCCCTTATATTTTGCCCATCCTTCTGTATGTAATTGTCCCTCCTTTTCATTAATCCACTCCCAGTCACGGGGATCATACTTTGGTGTTTGCCCAGTATCAACCTGCATGGGTATGACGCTCAGCACTTTTACTGTACCTTTTGCCGCTACTGCCTTTGCTGTTTTTTCTGCCATGGCATTTCCTAGTTTGGGCAGGGTATTGCCCCTGG
Organism: Climacteris rufus; assembly: GCA_013398175.1. Taxonomy (NCBI): domain Eukaryota; kingdom Metazoa; phylum Chordata; class Aves; order Passeriformes; family Climacteridae; genus Climacteris; species Climacteris rufus. The sequence continues at coordinate 10,137 of VZRZ01002937.1, forward strand.
AGTGTCCTCTACAATGCATTATTGCTACTGGAGATGGGAGTTTAACAGCTTCTAAGAATTGGAGTATTTCAGCTGCATCCTTAATTTCTTTCAGTAGTCCACGTTCTTTCCAGATGGCACCGTGAGCATGCACTATTCCAAAGGCATACCTAGAATCAGTCCATCTATTGATGGCCCTTCCTTTAGCTAAGATCAAGGCCCTTCTTAGTGCAATAAGCTCTGCTTTCTGAGCAGATGTACCAATCAGTAACGGGTTAGCTTCGACCATGTGGAGAACAATGCTTCACTTATGGAAAATTTTAAGTGTTTATTAATAAAAATTAACAATAAGGGACACCACAACACCAAGAGCAGTACCAGGTTCATGGCAGTCAGCCAGAGGCACATCCTTTGGTAGCTGTGCAGCCTCTTTTATATCCCCCCTAGTGTCAATCAAATAATTTGATACTTTCGTCCAATCATATTATACCCTGTCCCTTATCCCACCTCTCTGGGGCAGTCTATCCCTGCTCTGCCTCATGGAGGATGCCTAATTTGGCAATGGAGTGCGCTCTTGCTTTTGATTGATGTCTTGATTGACACTAGAGAAGAACTTTCTAGAATGCTGCTCTCAGCTCCCGCTCACCATCTTGGCTCCATTATATTTATGCATTTTATTTGAAAATCAGTAGAAAAATAGGTGAAAAACCATACAACCAGCCAGGAACACACCCACAACTGGCAAGTACAGCAAAATAACCCAAATAATACTATGGTAGCACATTAACATCCACTACCATCCTAATTAACACCTTATTTTAGTTAATAATTAACTTTTTTAATATATGAAAGTCCACTCCAGTTTTGGCCATCTATAACAGACCACTTCTGTGGCAACTTCGTATCCTGGAAGAAACTTACCTTGTGCCACATAGCTACTGCCATCTGTGAACCAACGTTCACCTTCTGCCAGCGGTTCTTCTTTTAAGTCAGGTCAGCTAGAGTATGCAGCCTCAATGGTTTTGATGTAGTCATGCTTGACTGGGCTTTCTGCACCTTTTCCCTGTAAGAAGGCTGCAGGGCTAATTATGCTGCTTCCTTTGATACTTACATCATCTGCTTCAGCCAGAAAGGCCTGCTAGTTCAGGAAATGTTGTGCTGAAAGCCAGTGACTGTCCTTCTGTTCCAAGACGACTGAGACAGTGTGAGAAACATACACTGTCATCTTCTGGCCCAGGGTGAATTTGCAGGTTTCACCTATGTTCAGAATGACAGCTGCCACTGCGCACAGACAACCTGGCCATCTGTTATGAATGTGAGAGACACCTATACAGGTTTCAATTCTGTTAGAGCGACCCGCACCCCAGAAACTCCATTACCTCTCTTGTTCATTATCGATGGAGATTAGGTCTATTACAATATGACAGGTTTATTGAATAGACACAAGAAAACACATATGAAACTACAACTCTAACAGGCTGTTACTACCTGGAGTAACACAAAGAAAGCTACTAGTAAATTTAGTGCACAATAAAGGTACCTATATTATAGCTAGCCAAGGAAATGTAGAATTAGGAGCTGATGTAACTTACCAATTAGCAGAGGTGCACAGATGGTCTCCTTTCTCTCAGCTCCATGAAAAGAAGGAAATACAGGAATTCAACGTCTTGGATTCCCAGAGAGAAACCTTTCCATACACTTCAGAGAGTATAGGGGAGATTGCTCTACCAAAGGAGAAACACAGCTGTCTTTTATAGTCAGTAAAATACTATTTGTCTGTCAGTCACAAATTCCAGCTTATCTTTTTACATCCTGCCTTTTTGGGCCAAGGATGTTTATCAGCCCTTTCTGTGTGTCCCCTTGCTGCCAGAGAATTCTGGGGCTACCAGGAGAGCAGACATTCCTTGGTTTATGCATCAGTTTAAACAGATAAGCTCTTGTGGCGCCCAGGGGGGGTGAAAGGTCCTAGCTCACCATCCTTGGCTGATGGTATCTAGCTGCTTAGAAAAATAAGCCACAGGTCTTTTGGAAGGTCCTAATTCTTGAGCTAGTACCCCCAGAGCCTGCCCTTGTTGCTCATGTGAAGACAACATGAATGGTTTAGTTACATCAGGCATATGCCCAGGGCTGGTGCTTGCATCAGTTCTGCTTTCAAAGTCTTACAGGCTTTGTTGGCTTCGGGGGTCCATACCAATTATTGTCCCAAGGTTTCTTTCATTAGCTGGTACAGTGGTTTAACGATAAGGCCATAGTTGGGTATCCACAGTCAACACCATCCTGTCATTCCCAAAAAGGTCCTTAATCCCCTTACCACTGCAGGTCTGGGGGCTTGACATACAGCTTCTTTTCCACTGTTCCCGAGGGAGCGTTCTCCCCCTGCCAATTCATACCCCAGGTATGTTACTTGCCGTTTAACTACTTGGGCCTTGGATTTAGAAACTCAATAGCCATTGAGTCCCAGGAAATTTAATAAACTTACAGTACAGGCTTCACATTGCTCCTCTGTTTTGGTAGCAATCAATATGTCATCCACGTACTGCAACAAAGTCCCCTCTCCTTCTGGGGCCTTCCATGTTTCAAGTTCTTTCACCAGTTGGTTTCCAAAGAGGGTTGGACTGCTCTTAAATCCCTGAGGTAGGACTGTCCAAGTTAGCTGAACTTTTCTTCCTGATTGTGGGTTTTCCCACTCAAAGGCAAAAGATGGATTACTTTCCTTTGCTAATGGTAAACAGAAAAATGCGTCTTTTAGTTCTAGAATTGAAAACCATACCCATTCTACTTGCAGTTTAGTTAAGAGTGTATAGGTTTTTGCAATAAAAGGATGTAAAGTCTTGGTGATTTCATTTATTGCTCTTAAATCTTGTACTAACCTATATGAGCCATTAGGTTTCTTAACTGGCAATACTGGGCTGTTGTATTGTGACTGACATTCCCTCAGCAGGCCTTGTTCTAGGCACTTAGTAATTAGTGGTTCAATCTCCTGTCTATCTTCTAACCTTAATGGCTACTGCTTGTGGTTGACTGGTCATGTTCCCTTTATTGCTTCAATTACAATAGGTTCTGCTACTTTTGACCTACCTGTGTCTTCAGTATTCCAAACAAGGAGAATCACCTGGTCAAAATTTCAAGTTTCTATCTCACTAGGAGTTGCTGCTGGGGGTTGCTGTTCTAAGTTGGCAATACTTAAGGCCATGATTAGCTTGTCCTCTGATATACTCACAGGCATCTTTCCCTTGGAAAAATCAATTTTTACCTGTAGCATAGTTAACAAATCTCGTCCCAAAAGAGCTTTGGGTGATTCTGGTAAATGCAAGAATTGATGTGTACCAATTACTTTTCCCAATTTACATTTAAGAGGTTGCAAGAAATATGCCTTTTCTGATTTTCCTGTTGCTCTGGCAATGCAGACAAAATCTTGTCCTATTGGGGTTAAAGTCTGATTTAAAACCCAACAAGTGGCTTCAGTATGAACTAAGAATTCGACTTTCTGTTCTTCCCCCAACTCTATTTCGACCAGTGGGTCTGCTAGTCATTCGTGGTGCAAGTGTTCTGAACGAATAGCAGCATCTGCAGGGTTATAACCTCCCCCCATGGGATGAGCTAATTGAATCTCTGTGTTTTTGAGCGGGCACTCCTGCTGCCAGGGCCTCTCTCCCCCTCACTGAGCACATTGACTGGGGCCCAAGCGTGCCCTTATGTGCCTTGGCCGGCCACCCCATCCCTGAAATCCTCCTCTTCCCTGCTTCTGTTGTTTTTGCTGTGTAGAGCTGCAGTTGTAACAGTTGGGACCCTATTCTTATACACTTCCCAAGACACTGCCACAAGCCTCTCAAGGTTCCTGTTATCAAATTCCCTGACTTTTCGTAGCTTTCCTCAAATGTCTGAAGTGGACTGACCTAGAAACAAAGATATTAACTGCTGCTGACTTACATCAGAAGCTGGATCCAAAGTTGTATGTTTTCTCATATTTTCGTGTAACTTATCTACAAAAGAACTTGGGGATTCTGTACTTTGCTGATGAATGCTAAATAATAGAGACCAATTAAACGTTTTGGGTATAGCATTTTCTAATCCCCATCTAACTAATCCCTTTTAGGTTATTAACTGCCTGGACTGTGTTGGGTCATTTGGGTTCCAGCTAGGATTGGCAATAGGAGAAATATCCTCCATTTGTCCCTGCAACACTCCTGTTACCAGCTGCCCCTGGACATGTGTCCTAGCAGCTGTTATTACTGCCCCCTTTTCAGTTTCTGTTAGTTCTGATAACATCAGATCTAGATCTCCCCAGTTGGGGTCCAGATTATTAACAATTAACTCAAACCCTCTAGCCACTTTTCCAGGATCTTCTCTAAACAACTTGGCAGCACACCTCCAGTTATCCAGGTCATTGGTTATAAAAGGTGCAATTGCCTCCATCAGGTCCTACTACCTGTCATATTGGTAGTATGATCTTTTCCCCTTTTCCTGTTTTACTCCTGGTGCAGGAGGAGACTACTGATTCTTCATCACTAATTTCCTCATCTCCACTGTTAACAAAGGACACAGGGGATGTCATTCCTGAAGATCCAGCAGGGGATAAAGCAGAGAAAGATGCAGGGGAATTTTCATCAGGAGAGAAAGCAGGGAGAGATGTGGGGGTTGCCTGCCCTCCAGCAGGGGAGAAGAAGGCAGGGAGAGCCCTGGCGGGTGCCTGGGCAGTATTGGAGGGATAAGTTGTCATTCCCTTTATATCCAGGGTAATTAATTCTTCCTCTGGCTTAAGTTTTCAACATCTCTGACCAATGCTGCATGAAGAGCAGCATCTTTTCATGCGGCCCTTTCCTTTTGCCTCTTTTTCAAAGAGCAATACCATAGACTCCTGAGGCGAGAGGTCTATCCCCACATTTCCTTTGCCATTATGGTTTGGATCTGAGAGTGAAAAACATATTTGCATACCCCACTTTGTCCCATTTTCCTTCCTGTCTCAAAACAAACATAAGTTGTAACGAAGTTTTGTAATTTAATGTTCCACCCTCTGGCCATTTTCCCCCATCATCTAGCCTCTAAAGTGGCCACCACTGGTTACAGTACTTGATTAGTGTAGTTTTTCTTAAAGCACCCCAGGAATTCCCCCTGGTTCCTTCCAATGTGCCAGCACACACCCCAATGGGCTTTTCTCCACTACCTCTTTGCTACCCAAGGATCTCATTATCCCTCACACTTATCCTTTCTTTGTTTTCAGGCAAATCATTCACTGCACTCTTTACACACTGACTCCCACTCTCCCTTGGGCCTCAGTCCTGGGAACCAGCTTGCTTCTCCCACACACAAAAATTATTATTTTATCCTTTCAAGGTCCCGTCTTTCTACTAGCTCTCCTGGTCCTAAAACCTGTGTTCTGACTTTAATGTACTTCTTACACCTCCTACTCTGTATGCTCAATGGACAATTCCAACTTTTATCACAATCCTCACATTCACAGAGAATCCACGCCTCACAGTCTATTCCATCCCNATTTACTGACGGGCTGAAGCACCCATTGTTCCATTATTTCTCTTTGTTTCCAACTGAATCTTTTTACACTCTTTTACTGCTGCCTCCCACACAGGGAATACTTACCAAGCATGCCTCGGAGCTGGTATGGTCTCAGTCCAGGGCTAAAATACACAACTACTTAAATCACTACAGAGCCCCCCACGACTTAAATAGCACCCATTAACCCCAAACCAAATACACAAATTCATTCATATCTCCTCTCGTTTTGCTGTTCTTCAGCCGTACCTGTCTCCAGGTGACAGAACCACAGATAGAGCTCCACACTCACTTCGTGCTGGCATCACATCTCAGTCACACACTTTCACTCACAATAACAACAGTGGGAACTTAAACCCCAAATGGAGACTTTAACTCCAAACACAGTGGGGACTTGAACCTCAAAAGGAGACTTTAACTCCAATGCCCTCCTTCGAGCTTCCCGAGTCCTGCTCAAAGGGTGCCATTGGGAGTCTGAGGCACGCCAGAGTCCCAGGTTCTGGAAGCTTTGTTCAGGGAAAAATTCTGCTCCGTGAAGAAGGCTGGGGGACAGAAGGTCCCCTTTTTTTTTTGCCCACTATTGCCACACGCGCCTGCAGGTGCACGGCAGCCCTTTTCAACAGGAAGGAAAACTCGGACGCCTAGAGTCCCAAGGTGAGTTTGGACGGCGCCATTGGGAGTCCAAGACCAGCAGGAGCCCCAGGTGCTGGCACCTTTGGTCTGGGAGAAATACTGCTTCATGTGGAAATTTTTTGAGGTAAAACCCCACTTTCAGCCAACAGGGCCAGGAGGACGATGACGGCTGTTTTCAACCAGGAAGGAAAACTCAAAGACCTTGTGTCTCAAGGTGAGTTCAGAGGGCACCATTGGGTGTCTGAGGCCCACCAGAGTCCCAGTTCCTGGCAGCTTTGGTCTGGGGGAAATCCTGCTCCATGTGGAAGGTTAGGAGGCCTCTTGCGGCCACTTTCAGCCAGAGTCACCTGAAGGCGAATGATGGTCCTTTTCAACAGGAAGGAAAACTCAGGGGCCTTGTGCCTCAAGGTCAGTTCAGAGGGCACCACTGGTGAGTACCCTTAGGAGAGCATACATTTTAGGAGGAGAAAATTCCTTGCACAGCTGGTATTAGATCCAGAGAAAAGCTTGGTGAGAGCATGGGGGAAGAGCAGCTCTGCTGACACCCAGCGCTGGGCCAGAGGAGGAGCAGGAGCTACTCCAGGCTCAGTGCTGGGCTTTCCCCAACATCCAGTAGGGAAGCCTTTGCGGAGGCAGCAGTACCCCTGCAGCCCATGGTGGGCTCAGGGCTGTACAGGCCCAGAGCAAACGGCAGAGATGGCCCTGAGGGCCTGGCAATGGAGCTCTCCGAGAGCTTCAAGGGGCAGAGGTGGCTCAGGCAAAGCCAGGTGTGCTGGCCGTGCTGTGCCGAGCCTATGGGCCACAGCTAGCAGCAGCACAGAGGTCTGGGGGGCTGAAGGGGTCAGCAGGGCCAGAGGGGCCGGGGCAGGCCTGGGGGCTGGAGGGGCCGGGGGGGGCCGGAAGTGCCGAGGAGCCAGGGCAGATGGGGATGCCAGACGTGACCAAAGGGGGGCACAGGGAGCAGGAAAGGGCTGCTGCTCCTGCCCAGGCTGTCAGCAGAGCTTTGTTGATCCTGCAGGAAAGAGCAAATACTGCAGGGAACAGCCCAAGCTGGGGCAATCAGTGGCTGGTCAGTTCTGTTGATGGGATGCAGCTCTGGACACTTCTCTGGAAGCATCTCCAGGGATCTAATGCTGGGGCTGCCACTGTTGTGTCACACAGACAGGAACGTCAGGGCTGCCCTGGTTCTGCCCCAGCCCAAAGAGATCTGCCAACTCCTCATGGGGACAGAAAGGATGAGCCCAAGGGTGAGTATTGCAGAATGGGCTAAGTTGGGAGGGTCACACAAAGATCATCGAGTCCAACTCCTGGCCCTGCCTAGGGCACCCCAGCAATCCCAACCTGTGCCCGGGAGCAGTGTCCAAACACTCCTGGAGTTCTGGCAGCCTCAGGGCTGTGCCTATTCCCTGGGGAGCCTGTTCGGTGTCCAAGCTTCCTGTGGTGGAAGAAGCTTTTTCGGATCTCCAGCCCAGACCTGCCCTGGCCCAGCTCCAGTGGTTCCCTTGGGTCCCATCTCTGCTCACCCAGGGCAGAGGTCGGAGCTGCACCTGGACTACCCCTTGGGAAGAGCTGCAGCCCTCAAGGAGCTCTGATGGAGCTCTGACCTTTGTCTCCTCTGATGCAGCTGAACAAACCCAGCGCCTTCAAACCTCCCAGGGTTTGCCCCTGGGTCAGGGCTTGGCCGGTGCCACTGGGAGAAAATCAGCTCTCAGCTTTTGCCCGACAAAAGGGAGGAGCAACAATTCTTGGGTAACAGAGACTCTTTACAAGGGCCTGCACGGACAGGACAAGGAGGAACAGCTTCTCACTGCCTGAGGCAGGGCTAGATGGGATGTTGGGAAGGAATTGTTCCCTGTGAGGGCGGGGAGGCTCTGGTACATGTTGCCCAGAGAAGCTGTGGCTGCTCCATCCCTGGAAGTGTCCAAGGCCGGGGTGGACAGGGCTTCATGCCCAGGAGAGATAGGATGGGATGGGGTGGGGTTTGTCAGGGTGGAATGGGGTCTGGATGAGACAGCTGAAGGCTGGGGATGATGAGGCTGTGGGGGACCCCATTCCTGAGTGGATTCTGGGGTATCCCCTGTTTGCAAAGGAATTTTGGGGTATCTCCCATTCCTGAGGCAGTTTTGGGGTACCCCCAATGCTTAGGGGGGCATTCTGAGAGCAGGGGCCCTGTGGCTCCACTATTTGGCATGGGGTCCTATGGGCAGGGACACAGGGAGCTGGTTTTTGGGAGGATCCTGCTGCTTTTTACCAATTTTGGGGATTATAAGTGGCTTTTGGGAGGTTTCCATTAATTTTGGAAGGCTGATGTAACCATCCCCTGTCATTTTGGAGGGCTGAGGTGATCTCCCCAGATTTTGGGAGGTTGAGGAGACTCTATTTTGGAGAGGATCCTGCTGTTTTCCACTAATTTTATGAGGTTATAAGTGGTTTGTGGCAGTCCCACATTTGATGGAAGGGGAGGCCCCTGTCCCTCCAGCCCCTCCCCTAAAGCAATGTAGCACTGAGAGTTTTTCACACCAATGACTCCCCAGTTACTGGGCAGACCTGCAGCACCTGGTGCTCCCCACCCAGGCCCCACCTGTGCCTCCTTCCAATCTGAGGAAAATGATCACTGGGTTTTGCCAGTGGGCAGGGTCAGCACCAAAGACACAGACATCAACTTAAGGAATAGTGTAATTTATATAATGCAAACCTGCAAAGAATTACAAAAGGATAAGCTCAGCAAAGCACATAATCATTAGCAAAGAATCACAAAAGAAGAAGTGCAGAAATGCACCCAATCATTACTACCAAAGATTGCCTAAAGTGATTAAGAAAGATCCATCACCAATTACCCTCAGACTTTACCATCACCCAGACCCACACATCATCTGGGGACCCCTGTCACAGCCAAGGACTGGAAAGCCACTTTCAGCAACTAGGAATTCCTGCAGGTGCTTCCACCCATAAGTGAGGCTTCCAAACTCACTGTGAGAGGGCCCAGCTTCCAAAGTCTAGCTGCAGCTCTCATAAAAAAGGCTCTCGAAATAAAAGCCAGAGCTGGGCTGCACGTTCCCCTCACCACACGGAAGCCACATCCATTTCACCTGTGCACGCTGCACTTTCCTTTTCCAGTGCATCTAGCAGCGTGTCCTCTGGCTCTCGGAGTCAAAAGCTAAGTGCAGTGCTTTTCCTCAGAGGGCTCACAGTGAAATAGCTAGCAGCACCGGTAGCTCTCATTGAGCCTTCCCCTTACGACTGAGAAAGTCCATTCAGCAGGCAGCCAAGTGGTAACCCCATTCTTCTTGCAGCCCATTTGCTGCACACACGAGCACAGAGCTCAGTGGCTTCATTCGTTGCCCTCTGGAACTCCAGGTGCTTTCATTCTGCCAGGCTGCAAAAAATCTGTCTACTTCTCTGGCAGCACACAAGCACTCCGGTGCACTGCTTCTGCCGAAATACGCCAGGGCAGTGCACTTTCCTTCACAGTGCTACATACCACCACATTCAGTCTCTCTCGTCATCTGAAGCTAAATAGAAAGGCTTTCGGTTATGTCTTGCACAGAGAACTGCATCAAGGACAAGAAGCTTGCTCACAGCTTGCCCCCAACACATGGGTCGACGAGTGTATTTGGGCCGCAATCAAGGGGCTTCCATTGTCTTGCATTGATTTGCTAACCTATCCCCCACCTTGACCTCCCTACTCATTTGACCCATTTGACAGTGTTGACTTTCCTTCTCCTTTGAGGACTCTCCTCATCTCATCGCCTACTGTTCCCTTACTTTGCCTTGCAAAAATGCCCCTTGCCTTGTCGTGCCTTTCAACCCCCACCTTGCTTTGAATTTCCTTGCTCACCCCTCCCCAACCTGGAATTCAAGATCCCTCATCTCCTGGCATTTCCAGGCCTTGCCTTGCTTTGCCTGCTCCTCCAAGGACTCTCAAGGCTTTTGCCTACCCACAGAGTTTTAGGAGGACGTGAGAGGCAGCCAGGGGAGGTCATGTGCAGCCAGGCCTGTCTGTCCACTTTTGGATCCGCACATGGGGTGCTCCTAGTGAACCTCAAGGCCTTTTTCTACCAGGCAGCTCTATCATTTAGTGCTCTTGAACTGTTGTTGCAAGGAGAATGCAAAAGCCAAGCGGCTGAGCTTTTTGTCCTGCTACCGTTAGTGCCTCAGCAGTCCCTGGTGCTGTTCACTTTGGATGATGACCCTGTGAGACTGACGGATCACAAAAGAAGCTAGAGCTGACAAGGAAAGCGCACATAGCAGGGTGCGTGCCGCTAGTTGCATGGGTGCAGCTGAAGTTGTAGGCAGCAAAATCTTGCTCAGCTGGCATTTTGGTGAGCTCTGTTTTTGCCAAATCTTCTGGAATTTGTAGACAGACGGTGCAAGAGTGCAAAGATCTTTGAGGGCAAAGGAGTTGGTGTTGCTGCTTGAGTGTGGCACAAACAAGAATTTGGACTTAGACAGGGAAGATCAGCAAAATGTTTTTGTCCTGACAGAGTTGCTTTGAGAGCAGTGACGGTTTGAACTTGGCTGTGAAGGCGGGCTGCTGTCGAGCTCGGCGAGGTGAGTTATATTCTTTTGCAGGTCGACATCGCCATCCTGTGGTTGTTTCTAGGAGCGCTGACTGTGCCCAGGAAAAAGCCAAGCGCTTTTTCTGTGCCGGCACCATCTGTGTGGGAGCAGTTAGTGGAAGAGTTCCGTCGTGGATCGCAGCTCTTAGGGACCGAGAGAATATAAGCCTGCATCTCACTGGGAAGGAAGATGAATCATTTAATTGCCGGCTGGGCAGTTTCTAGGCTGCAAAAGAAAAGGTGAGTTAGACACGGCCTTGATATTTGCAATCCTTTTCTGTGGGATCAGCTGAACAACATGGAACTCACACCATTGAACTGCATCAGACTCCTTGGAAATAGCACTCCAAGCCCGCCTTGAACACCAGGATGCTGTGCCAGAACACAGCCTGCACAAGGCTGCAGACAGTGAGCTGTTTGCAGATTTGCTAATATTAGAACATTATACAGCTTGCTGCTAATGTGTTCATCCTGACTTTTTGCGAGACACCACAGTCCTGGTTCTGTGTTCTGTGTGGCTTCCTGCCCACACCTACTCATGTCCTTCCTGCTCCTACTAATGACTCCCAGCTGCCCCAGCCAGTAGCTAAATCTAGATTAAGTTGATTTTAGCTTACATTTCTCCCACATTTGGTGCTGTTTTACATTAAGCCACTTACATCTCTTTCCTGGATATTTGAATGAGAAAGCTTTCCTGGAGATGATTTTAAAGGAGAGGGGAGCTTAATGCACACAGTTAAAACAACGTGAGTTTCTCCTGAGCCTTGACTCCATCATGAGCTGCTGCCCTTGTGCACAGGACCTGGTGCGGAAAGGGAGCAATGTCACTTGAACACCGTGGCATGATGATGCCCAGGCTATCTTATAGCTGTCCTATGCTCCTGGAGACTCTCCTGAGCCCTCCAACGCAAGAACAGCAAACAGCTCTGCAGAGCAGAAACAGCCAGGAGCACAGGTTTGCTACCACTAGGGAAAACTGCATTTTAGTGGTTTATTTCACCCTTCTGCACAGGCTGAAGGACTGCACCATCCAAACCAGTACTCAGCACAAGGCTCCCAGAACAAGCTATGCCTCTGAGATGGGAAGAGATGCTAAAGAGATTGTCACAGAAGACAATCTGGGACTTCAGACCACATGCTCAATCTCCTATTTTAGCTGGTCTGTAGTGCTGCCCTGCTCTCTGATCTATAGCTGGTATTGCCCGAAAGGCCTCTGGTCACTCTGATAACTTCAGTGTTTGAAGGCTGATGCTGGGCTGATACTGACAGATATATGAAGTCAGACTTTCTGAGGCTCCTTAGAGAAGACAAAGGAGGGAAACCTTCCTTTCTGCCTGGGAAATAGTGATGATCCCAAAGCTGTAGTTATCCTTGTGCAAGCTCCAGTCCCACAGAACCATCTCAGCTCAGGGATTTGAGACTCTCCTCAGAAGAGCTCAGGTGCTGCACTGAATGCAGGTTTAAATGTACTTTTCCATGTCTTCCCCTTGGCTAGGAAGAGCCCTCTCAGCTCCTGTAAAGTGGTGGATCAGGCCTGTTTATTTTCTCCAGGCAGACAGATCCATTGGACCAACTACTTGACCAGGCTTAAGCAGCAGCATCCTCTTGGCTTGCTTAGGACAAGTCAATGGCATGAGACAGAGCTGTTCCTTTCCAGGGCTCCTTTGGGATCACAGCTACCTTCCCCCTGTCACTCAGCCCCACAGGGTTTTGCAAACATCTCCCTAGGTGAAGCAGAGTGAAGGCAGAAAGCCTTACTCCCCAACTGCAAGAACTTACAGTGGAAGTCCTTCCTGGTTTCTCCTACCCAGCAGCTGCAGCAGTCTCCCAGGCAACAGCAAACTCCACTTGAAACTATTTCGGGGAGGGGAGAAAAACAAAACAAGATTTAAAATGATGCAGCACTGGGACAGCTAAGACAAAGTTACAGGCCAAATCTGCCTCCACATTTCTGCAAGCTCTGGAGCCCTAAGTGCTCAGAGATGAGCTTGTCAAAGCTAGTCAGAGGGCTGCTTTGCATGCAGAGAACATTATCCCCAAACAGCAGGCCACGAAATCTGCAGTCATCGCTCCAAAGGCTTAAGGCTTACCTGTAGCAATGCAGAGCTCTCTTCAACTAGTCCAGCCTGGGGCCCTACCCGAGATAGGGACAGACAGTGCCACGGGTCTCTTATCTTCTGCACAAGGAGCCTCCCAGAAAGGCCGTGCGCCCACTTCCTCTCCCCAGGAGACCTCTCAGCACCGCCTCACAGGCAGAGGTCCCTGTAGATGCGACCACTGTTCCACCTTAACATCTACATGAAGCTACGTGAGAAAGTACATACCAAAGGATCACAAACCAGCCATAAATACTTCTGTGAGAATATTTTAATTAGCAGCTCTGAACACAGGAATGCAACTGTGAGAGATGTGTGAGAGAGTTTCTGATAAGGGTAAAAAACATTTTGCCTGCGTCTTGTTTGCATGCTTGTTAGTGGACTTGTACTTTTGCTTGGCTGTATAGTTTGGATCCTAGATTGTAAACAGCAAAACATATAAAAAGCTCATGTGCTTAATAAAATGACTCTGTTGCACCATAATGGCATAATTTCACTCACTACAGTTCCCAGCAAGGAAGGCATGGAAAACCAGGGGTTTAGTTCAGGACTGCACAGCTTTACCTTGTATTTTATTGGCCATGCTGTAGAACAAAACCACTGTGTTGCCTGTGTGTCCTCTTCTGGGACCAAGAAAGACAAGGCAAATTGTTCGAGACCCTCCACCAGCACATGGATCTTTCTAGCAGTGCGTAATGGCAGCAGTGCCTCAGAACAGTGACCTGCAGTGACTCAGCTCATTACAGTCTTTATAGCTGTCTTTCCTGGGTTTTTCCACATATTTATGTTCAGTTATAGAATTGATACAGGGGAGAGTGATACAGGGAAATTAGAGGTTAAATAGAACCTGGGCTACTAATGTATATTGCTTGTTTAATATTAACTGTGCTTGAGGCTACTAAGGCAATGTGCTTGCCAAAGCAGAAAAGGAGGATGTTAGCCATTGATAAAGGGAAGCCAGCTGTGACCAGAGGTCCTGTTTTTGGAACTAAATCAGCTTGGACTAGCTTCAAGGCTTGGACTTGGGCCAGAAATTCAGAGAGCCTGCGCAAAGGAAAAGGGTGAAAAGCTCACTGTGATGAAGACTCCTTACTTCATCCTGAGGAAGACACCTTACTTCATCAAAGACCCCTAGAGACCACCACCAGAGGGCAGTGAGCATGCGTAGTTTAGGGACTTAGATTATTAGCATGAGAAGCAAGGGTAGGCGGGGCATAGGCTATGAATATGTATAGGCATACTGTGTAACCTGTTGAATATGTAACCTGTAACCCCATATATGGTGAACTAAAAGCAGCAGAGGGTCACACACAATCTGGAAAGAATTGTGTGCTCGGTGTTGTAATAAAAACATACCTACTTTACAACCATCAGTTGTGGAGTCTTTTACCGCGAATCAGAATCATGGAATCATTGGGCAGGAAAAAACCTCTTTGTCAAGTCCAACCATGAACCCAGAGTGGCCAAGGTCACCACTAAACCATGTCCCCAAGTGTCACATCTGCCAGTCTTTTACGTCCCTCCAGGAATGGTAACTCTACCACTGCACTGGGCAGCCTGTGCCAGGCTCCGACCACCTTTTCTGTTTAGAAATTTTTCCAATATCCAATCTAAACCTCCCCTGGCATAACTTGATACTGTTTCCTCTTGTCCTGCCTCTTGTTCCCTGGGAGCGAGCCCGACCCCCTCTTGTCAGGGAGTTATGGAGAATGAGAAGGTCCCCCTCTGAGACTCCTTTTCTCCAGGCTGAGCCCCCCCAGCTCCCTCAGCTGCTCCTCATTAGACCTGTGCTTCAGCCCTGCCATGGCTATTCATGGGTTAAAGGAAACCGAGAGCAGCTGTGTGACTCAGGAGATGCGTCCGATGGATTTGCTTCTTCCGGTCCCTCTGGAGGGCCATGGCCGCTCGGGTCTCCCACGCCGATGTTTGCACAGTCCCTATGTGTGGTTTTTAATGCAGTGAAAATTAAGAGACTAGAAGGGATCAATCTTCCACTTAAGGTCCGGAAGGTTTTATTTACCGAAACATAGAGAGAGCGTAGAACAAAGACCCCAGGGTTGGCCCGCGCAGGCAATTTTAAACAGGGCAGTGAGGGGAGGAGACCTGGGGAGGGAGCCAATGGCTTGAGGGAGATTGGTGTGATGCAGACAGATTGGCAGAAGCATCAGCCAATCACGTGAGAGCATGTCCCACGGGACCCGCCAATCAGGAGTGGCCGCTCAGTCACACGGCACCGCTCCGTGCCAGCCTGCGCTCCCCAGCACCCGGCACACAGAGCGCCAGACGGTCCGCAGCCCGGAAGCGGAGCGGGAAAAGGAGCGGCGGCTGCGCCACCCGCGGCCGCGTGCTGGCTCTGGGCCCGTGGTTCCCCCCTGTCCTGTGGCTCCCCCCCCAGTCCTGTGGGCCCCCCAGGCCATGACATCAGCAGCTGCGCCGGTGGGGTCGGCCCCCACTGGTCTAAAGGGCTCAGAGTGACTGCAACACAGCTCCTTCCCTAGTTCCATTCCCTTCTTTGGACCAGCACCAGCCCCTCAATGTCTTTCTTGTCATGAGGGGCCAGAGCTGACCCCAGGATCTGAGGTGCCTCACCAGTGCAGAGCAAGGGGATGGGCATGGAGCTGAGGGAAGCAAGGGGATCCAGTCACCAATCAGTCACCCTGGGTTCCAGTGACACGCGCCACTCAGGAGCAGCATTGTCCTGCTCCTGGGG
Organism: Climacteris rufus; assembly: GCA_013398175.1. Classification (NCBI taxonomy): domain Eukaryota; kingdom Metazoa; phylum Chordata; class Aves; order Passeriformes; family Climacteridae; genus Climacteris; species Climacteris rufus. The sequence continues at coordinate 25,625 of VZRZ01002937.1, forward strand.
AAATTGCTTATCCTGGGTAAGTAGTATATGATTGCAGCTCTCCAGCACCTCATCCCAGCTGGCTTGGGAAGGGCTTTGCTGGAACAAATGGATTTTCCAAGATATCTCATCCTCCAATTAATTTACAGCAGAGTGAACAGGCGATTCTGGAGCAGTATGTAACACATATAGTTGTGAAACCCCCATCTTGCAACACCTGGAACAACTGTGACATCACAGGGAATTGTTGCTCTGAGTGGCAATGCTCTGCCTGCCAGAAGTCAAATGTTCCTGAACTTCCTAAGAGCAGGTTCCTAAATTGAAGCACTGCATGAGCAGATTATATACCACACTTAAAGCTTGACAGAGCAGTGTTCAGTCTTAGAAGACCTGCCAATCACTTTGGTGTGTAAAAGTGTGTATAACAGTATATTTATAACAGTGTAGCAGAAAAAGTGAAATGTAGAAGACATGACACAGGCACCAGATCAACAGATGGAAATAACTGAAACATATAATAACTGGATTTTTTTTCAGGCTGCTTTACTGTTGCCTAAAAAAACACACAGTTCCACAGTTGTAGAAGCTTGGTTTCTCGGTGATGACGGATGGGACGAACGGAGACGACAGATTTCTTGATGTAGTTATTAGGAGGTTTATTGTGAGGGACTTGGGTAAAGAAGGCCTGCTAGAAGCTGCTGGGGCAGCGTGGAGTAGGCCAGGAAGATAGAGGGGGGAGAGAGAGAGAGAGAGAGAGAGAGAGAGAGAGAAAGGCGGGCGATGATCCAAAAGAGAGCGAGCTCTTCTTTACAGCCTCTTAAAAACTCTTCTATCCTGAATATTCTAATTTACACTAACCAATCCAATACAAGATACAAATCCTACGGTATTTACATTCAGCCTATGAGAATAACTGCGTTATCACACTACTTTACATTTTATGACTCCTTTTCCTCTGCAAACCAGCAGGGTTCATATGACCCCTGAAGTTACTGTAAGTAGAAGGTATTGTTCTCTAATTACTAAGGTCTGTAATTTCAAAATATGATTTCATCTCAATTTCAGTTTCTCTTGCTAGGCAATCATACTTATAAGGCTTTCCTGATTCATTTTCTCCAACACACAGTCACAAAAGGAGACTACCGGAGGAAACATGAAAGACCAAGAGGCAAGAAAACACTTCACAAACCAGACTGGTTAGGATAGAAAATTAAAGCAATTAACTGCTCCCCAGCCAATAATAAATAACCAAAGCTAAAAAACTGACAAGGGAAGGAAAGAGCTTATAACCAACACAAGCACCATGAGGAGCTGCAATACTAGCCAAGACAGGACAGAAGAGGTAATAAATATTTTTGATTCCTCTTGGCAAGTGGTCATAATGTGATCCCATCACAGGGTGCTGAAATACTTTCCCAGAAGTAAATGAACCTGGCAATCAACAGATCCCCCAGAAAAAGTCTCTAACCCTCAAAACCAGAAAACTTGCATCTACATTTTCTAGTAACTCTCAGGCCAGCCAACACCTTTCAGTACATCTTAAACTTTCAGTAAATCTTCAAACTCTTTGGAAGGTCTCAGGTTTGGCAGGGGAATTTGCAAAAGGAACCAGGAAGGATGCAGGCAACTGCACAGCCATAAGCTTAATGCCAACTCAGCAAAGTAATGGAAAAGTTGAAAAGGGATACTTTAATTAATTACATGACAGTAGAACAGAGTTTTTATTGATGTCTTCTCGTGTCGCGGGTAGAGAGCGTGAGTAACTCGGAGTCTCTTGCGACAGTCCTGTTTTCCTAAATAACGCAACTCAGGCCTTATATAGTCTCCGATCAGAGGCGAGCCGAGCATCAAGACTCCCGCAGATCTAGGCTTAGCTCACGCACAGCAGTTTAATTTATGCAGGGAAGTAAAGAGACGAGAAAGGGTTCTTTTCCACTTATCGCCAGCAGGATTTTATTCACTGGATCATGGTGCGGTAGAAGACAAAGACAAAATGGAGATCGGGGCATGTTATAAAACAGAGGCAAGGGGAGGGCAGTCGGGAGAGCCAATCACTGCGGAGGACCACAGTGACAGGGGCGCCGGCCAGTGAGTCGGCTCTCTGCACCCGGCATGGGAACCAATGAGCTGTTCCCCTGGGCGGGGACAGCCCCTGCCGCCCTGCAGCTGCCGCGCCAGGGAGGGGGGAGGAAGGACCGGCACCCCCCGGCCCCGGCCCGGCGGGAACAGGCCTGGTCGCAAGCCACACCCAGAGGACAGCAACANATGGAGATCGGGGCATGTTATAAAACAGAGGCAAGGGGAGGGCAGTCGGGAGAGCCAATCACTGCGGAGGACCACAGTGACAGGGGCGCCGGCCAGTGAGTCGGCTCTCTGCACCCGGCATGGGAACCAATGAGCTGTTCCCCTGGGCGGGGACAGCCCCTGCCGCCCTGCAGCTGCCGCGCCAGGGAGGGGGGAGGAAGGACCGGCACCCCCCGGCCCCGGCCCGGCGGGAACAGGCCTGGTCGCAAGCCACACCCAGAGGACAGCAACATTCTCACACAAAATTTCCCCTTGCATTGAAAAATATCAAGTGACTTTGATGAGAACTATTTCTGTAACCTCGCTATGATTGGCACCATCTACCAGAGCGTCTCCAAATACATGATTAACACAGGTGCTAATTTGAAAACAAACCAGTGGAGGAATTTACCCCCCACAAATATAGCAGGAGAGATTCCAAGTCGGAACTACAATTTAATAAGAAAAATTAAAATAAAGGCAGTAATACAGAAACACCAGACTAAACTGACAAGGTCAGAATATAACCTGACACCCTGTTGGTCAGGGTGGTGATAGCAGTCTGTTAAATGGTGGCTGCTATCCTGTTGGAGTGATAGATGTGGTCATGTTGAAGTGGTGATCCTGAGGGAAGGTCTGGTCCGTCTCTGGACCAGCGGTGGTTCTTGAGCTCCTCTCCTCTGGGAATCCAGTGGAAGTAGTGCCCTGTAGTGTTCCAAGCCTCAGTTTATACAGGTAGGGACATTCAGTTCCTCCCTTGGCGGGGG
>VZRZ01002937.1:28952-93454 GCA_013398175.1 Climacteris rufus
GGGGGGGGGCAGTATCTCACATTGGGATGATGTAATCCTTATGAGTCACTCCAGGAGACCTTGATGGCCCATTAGTGGAGATGGACCCCGACTGAGTAGCTGCTGCTTCTCCAGAGGGTTACCAAGTTATCAGGGCTGTCACAGAGAGGATAAAGAATACTGGCCCACTTTATCTTAACAGCTTATGGAGATGGTAATAGAATACATACTTTTGGTTACACCTTCCATGTAACCCAAGCCAACACACCAGAACAATACCAAATCATAATAATGCACACCAAGTGGGTTAAAACACCAGTAACCACAGCTAGAAAGGGAGAATCATGGCTGAGTGTGTACCACTAGTGATACAGGAGCCTTCATAACCCATCCTGTGTGGCAGGCTTTAAATAAAATGCCAAATGCTTGCCTTCTCACAGCCTTGTTGTGCTAAGGAAAACAGAGAAGCACCATTTGCAAGCTGGGATCTCAGGCCTAGCTGTGAGTGGAAGCTGCTGACCGTCAGACTGGGGGCAAAGCATGCATTACTTTCACCAGGCAATATAACAGTGGTCAAACTGGCAGCAAGCCTTCCACCCCACAGTGCCAATGTTCAAGCTCAGGTCAAAGGCTTTCTCAAAGAAAAGCTAAAGGTCAGCCCCAATGATGGGGCTGGTAGGAGCTTGTTTGCAGAGGGGAAGGGCATGCTGTCCAACCATCCCAGGACAGCCAAGGCAGACAAGGCAAGTTTTTACAGTTGTGCAATACATCCTTATCTATGACAGGCCCTGAGGCGTGTTAGGTGAGTCTCTATATGACAAGTGCAGAGTACCTGGTTTTGAAGCATTTCCATCCCACATGGCTTCAGCGCAGTCCCTGGCTGAGGGAAAGGAATATTAGTCTGTGAGTCCTTGTGGAATGGCACATCTGCCTCTTTTTCAGACCTCCCCAAACATAGGCAGGACCTAGAAGACTGCCCAAGCTTTTGACGATCTGGCACCACACCTACACCAGCCTCATCCACTGCCCAAGTCTCTCTGTGAGGACAGCAGCAGGACCGGCCAGCAATCCTTCCAGACCACTAGACAGTAACTAAATTTATAGCACTCAGGTCTGAGCCTCTCCGACAGAGCCTCTCCCATGCCAAGTGTGCAGCAGGAATCTTCACTGTTCCTCAGCTTCTCCCTTAACAAAAGAATAGCAGCAATAGTATCACCAAAACAGCACCAGTAACAGTCTCCTAACCCTCTTTGCCTGGGAGTTTGTAAGGTCTTGTTAACATTCCCTAGTCCTTTTGAACACAGAATTTTCTTGAGTCAGGTCAGTCTGAAAACGGGTATGCTTTATTAAAAGAGAAGGCAGGCGGAGACTTTCAAACAACAGAAGTAAGAAATCAATGCCTAAAACTTTCCCTGGTATGTGCTCTGTCAGAGCATACTCCACAGACACTGCTTCTCACAGTTGTCCGAAAAACCTTCAGGCACCCCAGCACTCTTGACAGGTGTTGCAGTGGGATTCCCTCTTGACCCAGCTTTTCCACTACTTTGCCTTCTTGGCTTGCTGAAACACCTGTAGCTCCCTCCTGTCTAATTCATGGATTGAGGATGCAGACCAGCACTGTCATATTCAGGCTGAGCACCCATGGGCTCCTGTATTCTGCCAGGATTGAGTGTCTGGTGGAACAAAGCCAATGCACATCTCAGCTCTACAGCTCTCCTTCTGATACCAGTAGGCAGAGGCCTGCTGGTGGTTGCTGATGGGAGCAGTGTACACCAGGCTCTTCCTAGCTCCAGTCCCCAGTGACCCATACACATCCTCCCCTGTACCCACAAAGCTGATTACGCAGCCCTGCCATGATGCCTCCATCCACTTAACTCCTCTACAGAAAGCAAACAGCCAGTCTCTTGGAAAGGAGCAACAAACCTTAGTTTCCCTCCCCGGTAGTCCACCCCAGAAATGAGAGCCAAGACCTGAAAATGGGGGACGCTAGAAGGAATAGCAGCTCTGCTAGAGCAAACAACTTAAGCCCCAGGAAGGGGCTCTGTCAATCAAGTCACCTTCAGAAGCACGAGCCATGCATTAACCACCTCCTCCCTCCTACTGAGGATAATGGAACCAGACAGGTGTGACACTGCACGTCACTGGGACTGCCAAACCAGCTTGTCTGCTGCCACTTCAGATAACACAAATGCTGTCAAGTCTGGGAGAGGTGGGAACAAAATCCTTGTCTCAGGCTTCCTTTGAGGGGGCAGAGACCGCAGCCCAAGTGTTGCTGTGCCCTGGTTGTTCAGCTGCCAGCACTCATCTCAGCAGCAGGCAGGGCCCCTGGGTACCTCCTCATTGGTGCCAGGCCAGCACCTGTTGCTGGGAAGCATCATTGTGCTTGCACTTCCACTGCACCAGAGCTGTGCTGACCTAGTCTGCCTTCCTGAGGCCTGTGCTGTCCAACTCTGGCTGCCTAGGACACACATACAGAAAAGCCAAACCAAAAACATTTTCCACGCCATTAACTAAGGTGATGCCAGTTACCACCAGCTAAAACATCCAGCTCTTATAAACTTGAGTCAAAGCTTCAGTTAAACTCACCACATCTTAGGACAGCTCAGCTTGACTTTAAGTTCACATCTCCACTTCACGGAGCACATCTAGCCCTGCCCTTGCTTTATCACGATGGCTCGTTCTAGCAAACTACCCTTGCTATGTCATTTTTTTCATTGTTGTGCAAAAATGCAAACCATCTCTTGGTATTAGCCATTCCTACCTGTGAGCAGCATTCCCTTGGGACTGGTCTGTCTGCACAACCTTAGAAAGAATAGATTTATTGTTGCCTCAATGAAGAGAACCGTGGTTTGAATTTCAAAATTAGTTTTTCATCTTTTAATAGAAAATGCGGAGCAAGAATAAAGGTAGAAAACACTGGCAAGAATGGGAATATAAGCAGTGCAGGTCACTGGCTCACTGAGCCTGCAAGAGAAGGGACATAGGGGTTCAGGGACCTATCAGCCAGCACAGGGCTCCAGCCTGGTCTTTCTAGCCTGGCCTTTCTGGCCAGCCCCCTTCAGCCCTGTTCTGCAGGTGATCATCCCAGTCCATGTTATAAGCCTGTCCCTGGGAGCTGTTTTAGGTGCACAGATGCCTGGAAAGGACTACACACAACTGGACCAGGAGTGTGGACAGGACATCCACTCACAGTAAGTGGGTCCTAGAGGCCCTGTCCCTCTTGCCCTGACCTACCCCATGGAATCTTTGCCAGCACTAGCAGAGGACGGCTAGAGAGAGGCTAGTTTGCCAATGGGCCAGGGATAAGGTAAGCTCTTCAGGTGGTGCTCAGTTCCTTGCCTGACGCCCATGTACCCACCTGGGCAGAGGGGTTATCCACCACTGCAGCCACCTCCGGCAGGCTTTAAGATCACCTGCCTTGTCAATAACCACGAGAAACCTAAAAGATCACTTTTGGGTCATCCGGGATTTGCTGCCTCTTGGCAGCATATACACACAGACATCCTTACACCATTGAGTGTGAGTGCAGCTACAATTCCTTTATGTAGACTTGAATTCAGTAATTTTATAGACGGCCAAAATTGGGATTGACTTTTGTATATTTAAATTGTTAATTAAATTAGTAAGTTGATGAGTTAATTGCTGTTGGTAATTAGTTATGAGTCGGTTATAGTGTTGTCCTGTTATAATTGTTATTTGTTAATGTTGTTAATAGTTTCAGTGGATTTAATTGGGACAAGATGGCTGCCCGAGACAGAAGGCAACCTTCCAGAACTTTCCCTACACAGTGTCAATCAGGGCATCAATCAGGCCAGACCCCACTTAATTTAACAGCTGCTCCCTGTGGGCAGGATTGAGCCAGACCGCCCCAGACAGGTGGAGCAAGGGGTGGGTCAATATCACCAAGGCCCAGGATTGGAGGAATGTAACTATGCTCTTGAATGACACTGGAGGGGGATAAAAGGAACTGCATGAGTTCTGGAGGGTGTGCCTCTGGCAAGACCAGTCAAGCATCTGGTGCTGTCTTGGTCTTGTGGGCATCCCCTATTGTTAGTTTTATAATTTATTAACAAATAGCTAAATTTTTGTAAAGTGGAGCGTCATTCTTCACAATAAGAAAAAAGTAAAAGCAAATAAAGTGCACCCACATATAGGGAAACTGAGTCAGGTCACTGCTGAGACATCCTTGCAGGATCCACACAAGGCTGGCAAGGCTGCTCCTCAGCCTGAGAGACAAAGAGCAGAGATGATCACACATCCCTGAACTGCACAGAATATCTCAAAAGCTGGAAGGGACCCATAAGTAAAATTGAGTCCAACTCTTTGTTCCTCACATGATTAGCAGTTTAAAAAATACTCATAATTCAGAAAAAAATAGGCTCATTTACAATGTGATAGTTAAAAGATTTGCCTCAATTTGATATTGCTGTTAATTTTTAACTGTTGACATTAACAACTTGTGGAAAATCAATGTTTAGTCTTCCATTTGTTTGGTTGTGTTGCTCTGTGTCACAGATAAGACAACAAATGCAGTGTGCCCTGAGGCTTTGTTGCTTCCAGCCTTCTGATTCCCTTCTACTGACACGAGACCTTTCACTCCTCTGCGTGGACGCTGGGGGTTGGCCACAGGGAATTCCAACTCTCCAGGCCACAGTGTGGGCAGAGGTGAGAGCAGCAAGGGAGAGAGAGGGGCCCGAAGTCACACCGACTGGGTGCCCAGGCACCCTGGGGCAAGAAGCCAAGTGCTGGACTGCTCCGTAGCCCACGGGGACTGTCTCTTCCTGCTTGGGGCTGGGCAGCACCATGGCTGGCAGTGAGAGACCCCACCCGTGATCAGGGAGCCCCCGGTCCCCCACAGTCCACCAACCTCCCCGCTCATCCCCCCAGGTCCCAGCTCACCCCGTCACTGCCGACCGCGTGGGAGTGGAGAGGTGGGGCAGGATGGACACCCTGATCTGGGATGCCACCGGGAGGCCGGGCCGGGCCTTGCGCCCTGCAGCTTAGACCCCCGGGGAGGGCGGCTGAGCCAGGAGACACCTCCCCACGGGGGCAAAGGCGGTCACAGACACCAGCACCTGCATCCACCTCGCTGGCTCCGAGCACCGCACCATCGGGTCTCAGAGCTGCCCTCCACAGCCCACAGGGAAATGTGGCCCCGGAGGAAGCGAGGGCCAGGCCGAGGGCATGGCCCCGGCCCACCTCGAGACCTCAGGGCAGCGCAGCCCTGGTCCTGCTCCCTGTATTCTCCAGGCCCCAGGCCGGGCCCACGGCCCCAGCAGGATCGGTTCCTCCACGGCGCCTTCCCCGCCCAGCTCTGCCTGCCGGGTCCCTTCCCCCTCCTGTGCCAGGCCTGCAGGTTGGAAATAATGTAACTTTTCTAATTGTTCATAATGGTTTTAAGTTACTTTTAATTAATTGTTTTAATTAATCGTAACCAGTATATCAATTATAAGCAGCATGTTAGTCTTAAATCACTTTTAGCCAGCATTTAGCGAAGTTTGTCATAAGCAGTGCCATGTGAGAATACAGCATGGGAAAATCACTGAAATTTTCGAAGTTTTGCTAAGCTGACCTTGATATGCTTCAATGAACAAGGCCTGAGTGAGAGTGATGTATTGCTGAAATTGGATACAAGACGCACAGAATTTATGGACTACAAGGCCATTTTGCAGAAACCAGAAAAAAAAGAAGCTAACAAAGTCTCAGTATATGTGTTCTGGAAAGCCCCTACCTGGGAAAAGGATAAAACTGAAAAATACAGATTAACTAGCAATGAGAAATGAGAAATCAATAACCAATAGAGGACAGAAAACTAACTAATGAAAGAAAATGATGTAATTTAGAACCAATGAACATTAATTTATTTGCTAAAAAGGTATAAATAAGTCTGCATCTGTATAGAGGCCAGAATTTGGTCCAAGACACACACACTTACTGGCCAAGAATAAAGTAATGCCTTGCTCACTAACACTACAAAGACACTGTTTAGAGGGTTTTATTCATCCCAACAGTTTTGAAGGATTTCAGTAACACACAGAGAAGCACAGCTTGACCCCACAACCTGCGCCCACAGCACCTGCAGCAAACCAAAGCAGAAGCTTGCTGACAGGAATAATCTCGTTCCACCCACTCCAGCCTGAGCACAGCTTTCCCACTGTGCGTGGCCAGGCCCTAGCCCCAGCTCTATGGCAGGGTTACAAGGCTCACCTGACTCAGGTGATAGCCTGCATCCTCCAGTGAGAGACCGGCAGCGCATGGCTGCATCTCTTCCAGTCCCTCCAGCTCACAGGGACTGTCTCACTGCCCAGCAGGTCCCCAGTCCCCACTCCCAGAAGCTCTGAGCAGAAAAGGAGCTGAGTCAAAGCACAGACCTGGAAAATGAGATACACAATGTCCTGAGCTGGCTGGCAAGATTCTTTGAGACTGAGTGGAAAATTGCTGTCTTTGCCATCTTCATGGGTGAGTGCAGAGCTCAGCATGAGGCATGTACCAGACAGCTTCCCTTGGAGCTGGGCTGGGCAGGCAGCTGCTCTGATCCCAGCAACTCAACCAGCAGCACAGCCATGGAGGCAGAATGTGGTCACTCCACTTACATTACAGAATCACAGAGTATCATCAAATCCCACTCCTGGCCCTGCACAGGACAGCCCCATGTGCCTGAGATTGTTGTTACCTTGTGTAACACTAGCACAACCAGCCTGAGCTCAGGTGGAGTTTTTGGGTTGCCCTGCCCTGTGTGATGCACAGATATACAGCACTTGAAACACTTCAGACAAAGTGCTAATGGCAAAAAGGGAGCAGCCAGCCCAGAGATGCTTGCTGAAATATAGGATGCTAAACAGAGGCTGATGTAACTGTTCACCGTTCCCAGGGACTGTGCTTCTGCTGCTGCTCCTGGTGCTTATCTGCTGTGCTTGTGACTCCCCAAAACAACACAAGGTGATAAAGCCCAACCCACTTCCCCAAGAATGACATGGCAAACACAGGAGCTGCCAAGAAAGAGACGTGCCCTGCAGTATGTGTGTTGATTGTCAAAACGGAGATGCTGGGGAGGAAAGCAGGCAGAGCACTGGACAGGCCCTGCAGACACGCTCATGTCTCAGGTGAAACACACAGCCCATCCACCACAGGGGAATAATTCCCCAGGGAAAATGATGGGAAAGGGAGAACAGGTTGGATGTGCTTGAGCAGGCATAGGGATGCCCAGGACCTCTGCACTGTTCTTGGGAAGGGAAGTGGTACCTGAGCTTGAGCATCGACAAAGCAGTGTCTTTCGTGTGTTCATGCATGTGCAAGCTCCTTCCCTCCTCCTTTTTACAATGACACATTCTTTTATAAAACAACTTAATTTCTGGAGGGAAAGTGGGCAACAATCTGGCAAGGGAGCCCTAAACCCACCTACACTTCACAGCTGGAGAGAACTCCTCCTGCTTCCACCCTCTCCTGCATCAGACTGTCTTCACCTTGAGTGCCAAGAGCTGCCCAGACACTTCCATTCTCCTCTACCACCTCAGCAGCAGCCCTTCCCATCCTCTGTACAAAGGTGAACACAAACCTCTTGCATGGTACCTGCAGTGCCATCCCAGGACAACACATCCACTCCAGGTAGTCCACTCCACAGTTCCTGTAAGATCCAGTACCCTAATGCATGCTTTTCAGCTACAAGCCACACATCATTCTCAGTTACTGCAGTCAAGGTGGGGAACAGGTGTTCCGCCATGAAAAGCCAGCAGCCAAGGGAACTGTGAGGGACTGAATGCATGGAGAAAAGAGGAGAAAGTACTGTTGCCCTCCAGCTAGAGCCTGGAATCCCTTTCCAAGCTCACACATCACCAAAGTATGCTGTGGAGCATCCTTACACTAAGATCCCTTCTGAGATGACTGACTGGAAAGCCCAGGTATGCTTCTTTTCAGCGTTTTGGGCTCCAGCCCTTCCATCACAGGCTTAATTTCCAGCAGGACTGAAAGCAGAGCATAAGCACTGTCCCTGGCTGAGAGCAGCATTAGAAGAGGCAGCATGAGGTTCTGACGATGCTTCAAAGCACAGCCCCAGCATCAGGGACCTTTCCATCCCTGTAGAGATGTACGGAGCATGCCATCAGTGAGCCAGCTTCGTGTGTGTGCTGCATCAACTTTAGAAGCAGTTTGCCTCACTCTTCCCAGGGAACACAAAAGCATGTGAAGATGAAACTGCAAGGGAGCAGAGGCTCCCTCCCCACTAGAGTCTTTGAAAGGATGCTTGGGGTACCAAAGAGAAAGCTTTTTCTTCACCCTGAAGACCAGCAATGCCTTGTTTGAAAAGTATCACACCTTACCCAGCATCCTTACAGACCCATGTAGAGCTAGATTTTCAACTGGTATAGTCCCTCTGTCCACCCTCTGTTAGGGTGCCCTTGAGTCCCCACAGGTGACCCCATGATGGGCAGTGTGGCCCTTTTTACTAGCACACACACAGAAGAACAAAGATCTGATTCTGTCCTAAGAACAACTCCAGAAGACAGCACCCTGAAAAGCAGCCAAGCACCCTCATGAATGGGAGTGGTGGTACATGTCCTTTTGATGTTTCCATAGCTGGAAAGCAGGATGGGGCCAGCAATTCAAAGTCCTGGCAGTGGCAACACTTGAGCCAACTGGCATCAGCACACACAAACACCTGTAGTTTCAACTCCACCTCTAGGAAGAGATTTTTCTGCCTTTACTAACATTTAGCCTTCACTTTCAAGCAAGGAGATATTCCCTCTCTTCTCAGTGCCAAGATGTTGGGAAGAGCAGCATGGGATTCTGCTCGTGTCGCTCACTGCTCTGTGGGCAATACAGGAACACCTGTTCAGATTGAGATAGTTTATGGGCAGCCAGAAAATAAAGTTTCTTCATTCCTCTCCTAATCTTGATTCTGATGTCATTAGCCCACTGCAATTATTGAAAGCTGCCCAGCAAGTGTCTTCTCCAGCTTAGCTGAGGCAACTCTACTTCCTTCCAGAAGGCATGCAGCAGCTCAGCAAGCAGAGGCCCATGCTCAGGATCTTCTGTGGTTCCAGAACTAGAAGCATCCAGGCATCAGCAATTCAACTGCTACAGCCATCAAAAGCAGGCAGCCAGTGGAGCTAAGGAGACAACCTCTATCCCCTAAAGAGGAAGCAGAGATTCCCTGGGCAAAAGGGGAAGGAGAAAGGTGCCACCAGGAAAGATTTGGCTCATGTGAACTGTAGCTTCCCCAAAGGAAGCTCAGAAAAGACAGAATAAAAACCCAACCCAGGAAAAAGCAGATATTGACTATTTCATTCTGCTCTGGTGACACAGCAGCATTCATCAGTGCATGTCCCCACCCAGAGCCCAGCAGCACTGCAGAGCAGCCCAAACTTCAACATGCCTTGTGCTGCTAAGTGCTAACCAAAGACTGTGGCCCACAACATGTTTGAGCGCAATTTGCCAAGAGAGGGGTGGGCTGCCAGCAGCTGTCCCAGCCTTGCTCGGACACAAAAGCAGGGCCTTAGAGCCTGCAATACTTTTTTCCACACTCAGATGTTTACTGACGAAAAGAGACAGACTCTTCAGTCTTTTAATTGGTGGACCCATATTTTATCTTTCAATCATGGGGTATGAGCCTAGGGCTTTAGGAGAGCCTCTCCTGTGGAATCCCACCTACCTTACTGTTCCCGTTCTTCTGAAACAATAACTGGGCAGTGCCCTGCAGCAACTCCCACTGCACCTAGCAGTCCTGCCCACACTGCCACTGTGTGTTAGAGCTGCAGTCAGGACTGGCATTCCATTCTGTAAACTCCTGTCCTCTGGAACTGAGGATGACAATTTTCATCAAAGAAAACAACACACACTGGGTTGCATGTTCTATCCCTATCAGCATGATGCTCAACTGGAGAAGATGTGACAATATTCACACTAGTGTGAATTAAAAAAACGAGCCTCCTCCACACACGGGGAGGGCTAAAGAAAAGCACAGTTAATAACCAGAGAGCTTATTAACTGTAAAAATATTCTTCTCTGAGAAGCTGTTCACTTTCTAGCAGAGAATGGTCTGGAACAGAGCAAGGGTTGGTAAATGCACACCCAGGGTCATAAGGCTATTGACTGGAATCAGTACCAAGTCTGCTATTGCATCAGTCCACCCAGGACTCTCTACCTTCCACATTCATTAGTACCACACATTCATCACTCAGTCTGCAACCTGTGAGTTTAGAATGCATTAGACCACACACAGCAGTGAGTCCCTCACTGAGGGAAGAGGCTGCACTTGAGAAGGAGGCTGCAGCAGTACAAGGCTGGCACTAACCCACACAGGATCCCAAAGATCTCACAAAGGCCCAGGAAGGGAGGGTGCAGACAAGGCAGGCCACATGTCCAGAGCAGAGGTCTATGCAAAACAAATAAAAATCAAAGCAAAATACTGATCTCTAGTCTCCATCCTTGGAGTGATTCAAAACCCCTCTGGATATGGTCCCGGGGAGAGGAGGTGTGGACAGCCCTTCTTGAGAGGGGAATTGGACCAGAGAAATCCCAAAAATCCCTCTTCCAACTTCAGTCACTCTGTGATCTCTTCCTTTTCTGCACAGAGCTCTGGTTAGCACCTGGAAAACAACCAAGCTGTCAATGGACAACCAAGCTTGTCCAGTGGCCTTGAGGTTTTGTAGGGAATGTGGTGAGCCTGCAGTCCTCAACTCAGCACATATGCAGGACCTTGGGTAAGGTATTCCAGTGAGGGAAGCCATCAGAAACAGCCTGGACACAGCTGACTGAAGCCAAGCAGGAGACAGGTGATGCTTCTCATCACTTGCCAGCCAGCTCCATGTGCCAACCCAACCCAGTCTCAGTGCCTACAGCCTCTTCCAAACACGAATGTCAAGGCAAGTTTGGAAAACTACTTCAGGTCGTATTCAGATACCAGACAGCATTGGGCTCAGGCTACGCAAGGATGCCCAGCTTTTGAAGAGCTGCCCAACTGTACACCCAGAAACCACTACTATGCTCCCAGTAAAGCAGAAGACAACCCAGCATGCATAACCAAGAACAGCCACTGACTTGTGAGAGAGCACAAAATCTCATTCTTTCACAGCCCACAGGAACACTGCAAGTCTGAAGGTCTTTATTTCACAGTTACCAATGGCTAAAGGGATGAGTTACACATTGTAGCATCCATAGGCAGCAAATCATAGTAGCAATGTGGTACTCACTTTGGGTTTAATGAAAGGATGAAAGACTGCACAAGGTACACCAAGGCAACTCCAAGGGCTGACAAGTGAAAACAAGACACTAAACCTGGAAAAGACCAATTGGCCCAAGTAGGGCTTAGGAAAAAAACTATGACACTGATGCTGGGGGGTGGGGAAGGAATTCAAATAGCAGCAAGCAAGAGCATCCCCAGAGGGGAATCATTAACATGGGGTGGACAGAACAGGCAGGGGAGGGAGTCACTTAGGTTTGGTCATAAGCACAGCTGGACCAGATCACAGCAATGTACTTCACTACATGGAGCAACGTGCGCAATCTTTTAAGAGGTGTGTTAAAATTAGTCTGCTTTCCCCCTTTCCCAGCCACATCACAGTCCAGGAGTTAGTTACAGCACTGTGGGCAAATCTAATTAGTGAAAGGGGTTCAGAGCACCCATCCATTGTAACAGACCTGTATAACTTATCAGGGGCTTGGGAAGTGTAAGCCACACAATGCACAAGAGGAGGGGACCGCCGGAAGCTTCTGCCAACCACCCAGCACTACTTAGTGCACTGCTTATGCAGCAATCCCAGACAAGGCTACTAAAGCTATGTCCCTGGGTGCACTGACCCTGCCTGGCATCTGGCAGTGAACTCCAGCACTCATCAGGCTGACCTGAACTCAGCTGGCGTGAGAGAACAGAGAGAGAGACACCAGAAGTACTGTAAAGGCTTAGACCATTCCACAAAGAATTAATATGGCCTGTAGTTCCAGTAACCGGAGAAAACGGAGATCTGGAAAGTAAAAAGAAAAGCAGGTAAGTTCCTGTACCCCTTGGACCACAGAAGAAAAGAGCACATAATGTGTGAGGGAGGACTGAGCTTCACAGCATTACACATGTCAGCACTGCACTACTGAAGGTCAGGTTTGCTGCTACTGTCACTCAAGGAGCACAAAGCTACTTGCTCAGCGTGGCAGCCAGGCCAGCTGCACTGGAACTGAAGACTGATCTGGGGGAATCTAGGTTGCTGAGGTAGCCATGCTACTCTCCAACACACTGGTGTTTCCTCTCATCCACCTCATGACTGAGAACACAGAAGTGTCTACTTGCTCCTTTCCATTTAGTCACTAGCTCAGCAGACATCTGCCACACCACTATACTTATCCTATGATTGTCAGTGCCTAGGCAGTGCCAGCTAGCTCCCTGGCTCCAGAATACTGACTCATCCCTTGTTTTCAGCAAGTTGAACAGAATGACATCACATCAGATCTGAGGTCCTCTCAAAATCCAGAGTTAAAAACAAAGCCCCTTCTCCAAGGCCATTACCTTATCCTTCAGTTGCTGGCAAAGCTGTAGTGAAACTGTGAAGAAGACAAGGGCATCATTTAACCATGGGACAACACATTCCACTTTATGGACATGGCTGACTTCATACCGCTGGCTGCCAAACTCACTGGAGGGGAAAAAAGAGCACAGCTTCACACACAACAGCACAGAACACAACTCAGCTGTCCTACAGGTGAGATTATGATGATTTCTATCACATTTAAATCAGCACCTGGCAAAGTTACAGAATGCAAACACTCAGTCCACCTCTGACCAGATTTCAATATAAGCTAAAGGATGAAGGCAGAAACTTCACCTTGTTCCAGATAGGCACAGGAAATGCAGATGGCAATGCCAATTACCAAACACTAATTAAACTTTAATCTCTAAATAAACTCATGGCACTGTATAGATGGGCTGGATCCTGGAAATTCACATCTTTCGGCCTTTATGGCCAAGTCATTAAAGAGACACAAAAGAGCATTCACAGGCACAGGAGTGACTCAGTCCTGCTTCTCCACTTCACAGATGCTACAATGAACACTGCACACAGCTATTTGGATTTCACCCTCAAGACACACCAACACCTGTTATCCAGGTATACTACCCTTGCAGTGACTGTACTTACAACATGGCCCCAGGGTTATGCAAAACTGACCCTCCAGCAGGCTTGAAGTTCTAGAGAAGGAAAAGGTCATTAGAATTTTGATGCAGTAAACAAACCACTTAGAAGAAAGACATTTGAGGTTTACACTTTCAGTAGTCTGACATCAAGAAACGCCCAGACATTATTTGCCTGGGCACTCCATCAATATGGAATCCCTTCCTACTCCTTCATGAAATTCTGAGTGAATGGCTGAGTTTAATTTAGCTACAAATTTTATCACTACAAAATAAGATGAGAAGATCCAGAAGAAAAACAAAATACAAATTTTTAGGAAAATCTTCCTTATGGAAGGACTGTATTTCATAAAGCTTAAGAGTTTAATGCTGTTTTTACAGGACATCAAGCTGACCCATGCAACAAGTGAAGCAGAAAAGTATCCATCAAAACTCCGTTCAGGAAACCCAAGATGCTTCTCTGATGCAAACTGGATTAATATAATTAAGCCCTTTCAAAATTATGCAAAATTATCAAACTATATTTAAAGTACTTGGTAAAAAATGGCTTACTTCAGAGCACTGGTATGTTATTCTGGGCTAAGCAGCCAGCCCCAAACTAGATTTAGAGCCAGTGCTCTGTGTGCAGCAGACCTAAACACAGACACTTAGCACACCTACAGTAGTTTCTGCATTCTCTTATGAACGTAACATTGCACCAGGTAGCAGTGCAATCTCCTCCTCATAGTGGGACACAAGGAGAGGAAACTAAACAAGGTTCAGGAGATAGTAGGCATCACCTTGGTTGTACTGGGCTGCAGCACGTGGAGCTGGTAGACAGTGAGGCACAGCTTGTTCAGGTTAATATAGAAATTCACAAGGATGTCTGGAGGCAGCACAGGGGTGAACATTTTCTGGGAAGAAAATAAGTAGTTTCTTTGTCAGTGAAAGGATCATAATTTCTAATGCTGGGAAATCATTCCCTTTTCCTAAGCCACACTACAATTACCCATGGCAAAATAAACATTAGGAGAGAAACAAAGACTGCAGGCAATGGTTGTTCCTGTTGCTGCCCTTGATCAAATGCTATGTGCACGACAGTGACAAGAGAGGATGGAGTAGTGTTCACAAGGGCAAATCATCTCTGGACGAGACTCTTGGGCAGAAAACAGAACTTACTCTCAGAGAACCAGAGTCCTCGTGCCTAAGTCATCTGCATTCCCACAGGAAGATAAAGAGCAGCCCAAACCACTCAGGATTTGCACTTGCTTCAGTCCTGCCTCAGGAGACACTTCAGAAACCCACTTCCACCAAGATGCAGCCCAGTATCCAAACTGTTGCATGCTGCCGGAGCTGTATAGAGATCTAGACTACAACATACTTACTGTGAGACCACTGGAGGCAATTTCAGGTAGAGTCAGAGTGGCAGGAGTGGTCAGCCGGTTTCGGGCTCTGGAGAGCTGCAACATCACAGCATCCATAAGCTACAAGGTAATGTATAGAACATTGCTGAGTCCGAGTCCCAGACAGCTCTGGAGAGAGTGCTGCAGAATCCTACAGCCTTCTGCAAGCGTTAAACAACAACTGCCTCCAGGAATTCAGGAACTTATTGGGAAGGGGTGGCTCCCACATAAATGCAGTTCAACTGTTACCGCCATCAGACAATTATGAGACAGGCCAGGAATGTTCAGTACCAGGGCCTGATGACAAAACAGCTATTCATGACAAGAATACCAAGAGAACATAAGATCAATTACTGATGCCACAGAAGCATCAACAAACTCAGCATCAGAGCAGGCATTAAGGAAAAATGACAACCTGCATTCTCAGTCTCCCCACTCCCCCATCACGGGTACAACTGCTGAATGGGCTTCCCCTGTTCATAAACACCTATAAGTGAGGACAGTAGAAAAAAGAACAAGCTCATTGTGAGGCTAATCCTGACAGAAACCACAGTTCAAAGGCTCTACTCAAGCAGACTTCTTTTTCCAGAAAAAAAGGGGCAAGAAACATGTCTGTTATAGAGCTCATGACTGCTAAGATGAAGGCATTTTGTATTACGACTAATTTCTACCCCTACCTCCATACGAAAGTAAAAGGAAATAGTTTTATTACCTAGCTTCTTCCTATGAGCAGCCCTTGCCCACATGAAATTTTAAAAGGTTTTGTTTTCTCATGTTTGATGTTGTGATGGATTCTAATGAGCAAGCTGAAACTCTGGTGCCTTCAGAGAGCATTTCCAAGCAGAAGGTTGGGCTTCGCTGCCATGCAGCAGCTGCTCTGTATTAGACCCCAGCAACTACTACTAGTAAGAGAGAAGTCACTTTCAAATTTTCAGTAAATCACAAGTATTGTCATCTTCTGTTTGTTGATGGCTGCCTCACGGCTGTTTTTGCCAGCAGCACTGATCAACAGAGAAAAGCATACGTTATGTAACGACACTGTTCACCAGGATGTACAGTAATGCTAAACCAGTAGAGATTCATATAAAATATGAGGTCACATGGACACTTCTTGACATGGGTACATATGGGTTCAACTGTGAATTCCGTTTCCTCTAAGAGACTCAGACAGTAATGTGCACTAACTGTGTTTAAAACAACAAATGGAGGGAAGAAAAATGCATGTTCCTACCCAAGCTGTAGGGGCTTTCTCCTCACCTTCAGCACTTCCAAGCCTGTTTTGAACTGGTAGTTCACATCTCTGTTCATAAGTAGGTAAATGGCTTGGTTCACATGGTTTCTAGCATCCTGGATCTGCAAAGGTACAAATGCAGCCCTATGAAAGAAACACTTCATAACAATACATGCTGGGAAGCAAAGGTTTCTCCAACTGTCTCACTGACGTGAAGAATGCTGTCTTCTCAAATGTTAATGCCATGTCTGAATGCCAGACACTCTCTAACACAAATCTACCACTGCTGCCCAGGTACATTATTGGGTTCTTCACTCAAAGACTGGAGATTCAAAACAGTCTGACAGCTACAACCTGGATTGTCAGTACAAATATTGCTGCTGCCCTGAAGTGACATCAGGCACTCTCATCCTGGGAGCACTCTGACCATGACCACTTGGTAGGAATTCTCACTGCTGATGGCATACAGCAGTCAGCTCTAGCCCCATGAACAATGATTTCATCCTATCAGAACTAAAACCAGCAACATCAATGAGCAGCAAGCATTGATTTCTGCCAGTGTCTCTGGCAGTATCCCAGAGTCCTTTACAACTAAAATTGTTGGGATTGAGAGTTATCTCCAGCATCAAGAAGCTATACCATTGTATGAGACTGGACCAGACTCAGGACACTCAGCTAGCTCAAGCAAGAGGAACACAGCAAAGTTGATAGGTGTATCCTAGTGCTTTCATGGGAGCAAGGACAAACCAGAGGAAGACAGTGGCCCTGGGAGAAAGTGATTTGTGTTCAATTTCAGGCAGCAGCACAAAAATTGAAAAAAAAGCCCGAGGAGTAAATCAGAGGGTGCAAATGGAAGAGGTAAGCAGAGAAGCTTGTATGAGAAGTGTCTGCTGGGAGATGGGCAACACAGCTTGGGGTATTCATAGTTTGATATATATACAATGACCTCCAACAATCCCAGATCTCAGCTCATCCTTGTAGAAGCCTCCCTGGCATAGATCTGACACTGGTTTCTTCTAATGCAGAGTTCAGGGAACACAGAACAGACCTGCTCTTAGAAAGCTCTTGCACTGGAGGCTACAGAGAGGAGAGTGAGATTATAAGTCCGCTGTCAGACTGCAGAGACTCTGCAGGTACTTGGGCATCTCCAAACATCACCACCTCCAGCCTTTACATCTCCCAGATGCTTCTGAACCAGCTAGACAGTTCCTGGCAGCATTACCCAACCAAGCTGTACCAACCCTGCTGTCACAATGATTTGCTTGATTCATATTCCCCCTTGATTTTGCTCTGTTTTCTAAGCAGCTTCCTCAAAATTTATAAGCCTGCACTTGTGTTCCTCAAAAACATGTCTACACTACAATTTCTTATCTATGACTTCACTTTGTACAGAAAAACAAAACTCCAACTGACATCACTCATTAAGGGAAAGCACTCATGATCCTTTGAGATGCTAATTTTTAATTCAGACAGGCCAAAGATCACCATACAACAACCTTAATAGCTTCTGCACACAGTCCTTTAGGCACTCACACTCCATATCTGAACAACATTAGAATGCATAATGCAAGTAAATAAAGGAAGGTGTTTTCCACTAAAGCTGGTAGAAGCCTATCAACCAGGCAGCAGTAAAAAACAGCCACAAACAGGATGCACTGCTGAGTGCTGTCACAAGAACTTCTTTGCTTTGCTGCAAGGCATGAACAAACTCAGTCAAGTCTGGCATTAGCATCTTAAGTACACCATTTTCTAGATTTCTATGAAGCTACCAGGTAGAGCTTTAACTGCCAAAGCAGCCATTGGGAACTGCGCTCAATGCCAAATGCACACAATGCCTAGAAAAACCTGAGCTGTGGCACAGGGAAGCATATGGAATACATCTTACTTCAACCTACACAGCTATGACAAGGTATTTGTGGGAAACCATGTCTTCAGGCACTAGGTCAGGTCCCGAAATCAGGTATCTCTCAGCAAAATGGTGGGAAAGAGATTCTGGTTCTGGATAGTTGCATTCTTTTAACTCCTGACCCGAGGGAACTCAGACATGCTACAGGAACACAATGATTTGTTCTCAGTGTAAACAAATGCACCCATAAGAGAATGAGAGCAAGGTACTCAAAGCTGCCAAAGCTGGTCTTTGCCCTGCTAGCCTGGGTGACACAGGATAGTCCTGTACAGGCACCTCAGGCACTCCTTTAAAGGATCATGATTGCTATGCAAACAGCCTTCAAATCAAAGTGTGTCTGGAATGAAACCCACCCAGGCATCCCAACTGAATTTAACTGTACCTACTTTCTCCCTTAGCTTTTACCACTGGAGCTCATGTGGAATGATCATAATAGTCTCTCTTGAAGGAATAAAGTGACTGCTCATAGGGCTTGGACACTATGGATGGGTGGCCATCTCAAGCCAACAGTACCTGCTGCAATTTCCACTGCTTGTCTTCCCGGAATGCAAAATGCAGGAGCTGATTGTTTCTGGGCATTTTCAGATTAACATCCTTGAAAAAAGAAACAAGCACGTGAGAGCAAGAAATGCCTGTATGCAGAACGCGGGGACTGGCAGTCTCACTCCAATATTCCAGACCATCCTGACAAGCTGCCTTCTGCAGTCCTGGCACAGACAGAACCTCAGTGCTCCCACAGGATGCTGTTAATACAAATAATTGGCTGAAAGCCATTGAGTGAATCAGAATCCAGGCAGGACATGATCTCAGCCCAGAAGGCCCCCAAGGAAACTTGTTATTACACAACAAAGTTGGTAAAGGCAAGGAATCCCCATGAAAGTTGACTCCGGCACTCACCACAGCATGGTGGTGGTAGGAAGGGGTGTCAGATGCTGGATCTTGACAAATTTCAATGCTTGCTGAAACATCTAACCCTAGTAGGGAGAACTGACAAAGAACGCTGATCACTGGTAACACATAACCAGGGCGACCTCTGTCCCTGAGGTGATCAAAGGGTAATAAGGACCCCCATCCCTTGTAGTACAAAGCAAAGTGTGGTAAGTACTCACAGCTTGACACAGTGCATCTCCCTGCAGTGTCAACACACCTTTCACCTGGTCTGTGCTGGAATGACAGGAAAGATCCGGGTAAGACATGTCACAAGAGGCACCTATCCACTACCAACTCAGCACCTTCCCTCCTTGTCCTGTGTAGCCAGCACAGTTTCTCTGGCCCAGGGTCTGAACACTACTCCTGCCCGGTAGCTGAACACTACACCCACTTTCAAGTCCCCAGCTCTTGGCCTGTGGAAAACTGCTTTATGGCCCACCTTACCCTAACTGCCCTGCCTAAAACATTGCCTTTATTTCTGATCCCATTCTTATTCCTGTCAACAATTTGGTTGCTGTTACAAACAGCTCTAGCAGGCACAAGCACAAGACAATAAATTATAATTACTGACATTGGAGTGTCAGGTGGTTCCTACAGGAGTTGAAAGCTACAAACCACACCCCATTCCAAGAAAAAAGGCCCTAAATAAATAAAACCCCACAACCTTAAAGGAATAAAAATCCCACATCCAAAACCCTTTGAAATGTCCTGCGAAAGGACTCATATCTACAATGAACCATGTGAGGAGAAGACTGAAGCACCTGGTTTGGCCATACCTTACATTTCACTATATTAGAGACTCTTTAGATCAACACTTTGCAAGATCCACCTTACAACAAACAACAAATGAAAACTAAATTAAGTTTAACTAAGCTATGAAGAAGACAACCGTCAAACTTAGTACAGATTACTGCATGATTCCTTGCAATGCTCACTGTGCTGTACCTAAGGACTAAAGTTAACTGCTTTGTGACAAGCTTGTGACCTCTACCAGAGCAGCTACTGAGACCAAGGGCTACACTGAAAATCACAAAATGGACAAGAATTTCAGAAGAACTGCATGTCTATAGTACCTTCTGCACAAGCCTCAGTTCGCTCTGTGTGAAAGAGACTTACTATTGCTATTTTAGGGAGATTAGGTCAAAAGTTCAGATTTGTCCACAGTCAGAGTCAGAAACTGAGCTAAGAGCAGAATTCGGGTCTTGTAACTGCAACTCCCTGTGTCCATAATCAGAAAAATGTCCCTTGGCAAACTGCCCACACACTGAGACAACGCACGAGTGTGCGGTCAGGAATCAGTGACTACGTTATAGGTGTCAGCAAGAAATGGCACAAGGCTGGCTCAGGCAGCCCTCGAACAGAGCTTACAGACAGCTTACCTTTGCCTGACGTGAGAGTTTGTTTGTTTGTTTCCCTTAAGGCAAAATCTCCAATTAAAGAAAACCCCATTACTCCAGGGCTGCTGCAAAGCCCTTCACCACAGATGCTCCAGGATCTGCACCCTTTGCTGCAGAGGGAAGGGGTCCCCCACCACTTACCCAGAGGTGCTCAGTACAAAGTTCTCCTGCTTGACAGCTCCTCCTAAGCCACTGGTGGGCAGAGCAAAGCGGTGGGAGGCCTCCTGCCCAAGAGAGGACACAGTGAGTGCTGGAGCATCTGCCTGGGTCCAGCACACCATAAGCCAGGAACAAAGATAATGTGGACACAAGCAAGTGGTTGAATATGGAGCGGTCACCTCTGCCAGCCTCCTGAAGAGGCAATGCTCTACCAAGTAGAGCATCTGGATTTCATGATACTGCAGGACTGGTGCAGCCCAGGAGAAGTCTCAGCACGTGCAACCCATAGTGAAAGGCATTTGGAAATCTCACACACTGGAGCTGGGCAGTGCCAGCAGGGTCCCCAAGCTGCCCACAGAAGGAGCAGCATCCAACAGCCCAGCTCTGCACACCGTCAGGCACCATGGTGCTGCCCCTTATCACAGCTGGTCCTTACACACAAGGGAAGTATGGAGTCAAAATCAGCCCTCCCCAGCCCCCAACTGGTTATACTGGCTGGTAACTGCCCTTTACACACTTCACCCTTAAAAC
The DNA here is from genome assembly GCA_013398175.1 of Climacteris rufus. Lineage (NCBI taxonomy): Eukaryota > Metazoa > Chordata > Aves > Passeriformes > Climacteridae > Climacteris > Climacteris rufus. The sequence continues at coordinate 49,579 of VZRZ01002937.1, forward strand.
TGTAACAAATTCTTCAAAACAGGTACTATATATACAGGTATTGCAGTCTATTGTCTCCTGCTACTGACTCCCATTCTGGGGTTCTGAGTCAGCACCATGGCACTCTTACCTCCTCTGGCACCTGCCCCTCACCCCCACATTTTTAGCCCTGCTCTTCCATCACTTACTAACCTCCCAAAACTGCAGTGTTAAGGGGCTGGGCCTGTTGAACTCTGACCCAGCAGGCACACAGTGCATTCTTGGTGCACACAAGCCCCTTGGGCCAGTTCCCCACTGGCTACTTGGAAGAGCTGACCTTGAAGCATATGCTCAGGCTGGAGAAAGGTGAGAAAAGTGCTGCCTACCTGCTCCAGCTGAACATATCAGGTCTCTGAAAGGGGCCACTACCAGCAGAGGACTGGGCATGTTGAGGAAAGGATGGTTTTGAACAAGGAGAGCAATTACTGCACAAGTAGCAGCTGTCAGCTAAAGGTCATCTTGCTTGTTTCCATCACCACATGTCAGAGTTACAGGCAGATCCAGATTCTCTGCTCCAGAAAATATTCACATCTCACGTGAATACCTCGCAGATAGGTCTGGCTGCTTCCACATGCCTTTTAAAAGCAGCTCTCAACAGAGTGTCAAGAACAATGCAATCTTGGGAAATCAGCTTTATTGGGAGTCCTCAAGAGCAGACAGCAAGCAAGCACAAGGGACAAAATTGGACATGCATGGTGGACCCTTCTGTGCAGCCTCTACCAAGAATTTTTTCCTCCAGGGGAAACCTATCACCATTCCTTACGCAGAAGGTCAAACAAAGCCACAACCCAAAACCAGATAAAATTAACCTCACCTTCAAAATATCCTGCAGTTGTCTTAAAACAGCATGAACCTCTTCTCGTAAAAGCCATTTAAATTCTTCTTCCTAGGTTGTGAGAAGATAGCAGTGGAATCATAAGGTGTCAAACGCTGAAATAGATCTCTCAGACACACGTGAAAATTATTTAAGTTCTAAGTGTACTGCTGTTTCCACGCTGTTTAAATCAAGGATGAAAAAAACCTTTCTTCCTGATTTGTGGAAACACCTCGGAATCCACATCTCCACTTCTCCACCCCAGTTCAATGAACTGTCCTCATTTTTGTCCTGACTTTGTCTAAGAAAGCAACATTCACACAAATCACTGTACCAATAAACCCAAAACTAGAAAGTACAGGCAGCACGGGATGTGAATTTCAGACCAAAGTTAAAATCCCGCTGCTTCAAAAACTAGGGCATCTTTTTAAGCTCTTGGGATGGACTGACCTGGCTGCTAGACACCCACCCAGCCCTTCCTCAAAGGGTCAGGGGAGGAAATAAGATCACAAGTCAAGGTAAAGCTAGCGAGATCCATTACCAATTCCTAGTCCAGGCAAAACTCAATCAACTTGCAGACAAATTTGTTGTTAATTAGGTGCTGAGAAACACAGATAAAAACTAAAATAAGCGTCCCCTGACCCTCTTCCCCCCAGCATTTCCCCAAAGAATAGCAGTCTAAAAGCAAAGCAAGTTAAACTGTAAAGGAAATGGGGGAGACACAGGCTGGGGACTCCCAAGCATTGGGGCATATTCAGTAATGAGAAGTTTGGATCTGATGACTCACTGCCTTGAGCCTCCATCGGTTGCTGCTAGAGAAGCCTGTACAAAACAGACCCTCAAGACACAGCTAATGTTCCTGTTAAACCACGAGACCCCATGCAGGTCATCAGAGAAGTGGGGAACAGAAGTAAGCAAGGGACAAAGAAAAGATTGCCACTTGTTACCTTGAAAGAAAAGAGAAATTTGCCATGTGGAGAGTTCTGAACAGGCTGCCCACAGAAAAACAGGCAAGGTGTATCAACTCAGAATTTAAGCTTGTGGTTTCTCTGCTAGACAGCTCCTGTTCACCCTGAAGAATACAACCCCTCAGTGATGTGCCATCACCTTATGTAAGAGTTATCCCAACAACTAGTAGGACGAAGCCACATTTGTTTCAGCAAACATTCATCCAAAGCAGGCACACACAATAAAGCCAGGCAGGATTACCTGTTATTCTGCAAAGCAGTTTGGGTGCAGGACCACTGACTTCGACCATTTAATACTGTTTTGGTTTCTGAGAATTATACCGACCACAGAATGTCCTTAACCAGAAGGAACCCACAAGGATCATCAAGTCCAAGTGTGTGCTCTGCATAGGACAGCCACAAGAATTCCACCATGTGCCTGAGAGTGTTATCAAAATGCTCCTTAAACTTTGTCAGGCTTGGTGCTGTGACCACTGCCCTGGGGAGCCTAGTCCCGTGCCTTATCACCCTCTGGGTGAAGAAACTTTTCCAAATATCCAACCTAAAACTCCCGTGACACAGCTCCATGCTGTTCCCCCGGGTCCTGTCACTGATCACCAGGGAGAAGATGGATCTGCTGCTCTTTCACTCTCTGTAACACTTGCCCTCCTCCAGGTTTCCAAAGGAACAATGATCCCACGGGCGCAGCAGATGCTTTCAGACCTCCAGCACCCACCGGCACCATGCAGGTGTCGCTTACTCCAAATCCCCATTGTCGCTTACTCCAAATCCCCTCCAAATCTACCCTCCCCTGCCTATTGATGTCGGACTAAGTCAAGTTCGTCCATATCTGTGTACTACACAGCTGTATTTTTGGGGAATGCTGGTAATATCCTTCTAAACCATTAGAAAACATTAGAAAAACCTGTTTTCTCACGTGGCTTTCTACCCAGACCGATGGATCTCTGAACCCCTCCTCCAGACCGGAGGCTTCACTCTTCCTCGCAGCTACTGCCCCGGGGAGGCCGTAGTAGCGACTACTCTACGCCGTCCCCGCTGCTACCAAGGTCACCAGGGCGGCTCGGGCACCCAGGGGCTGGTCAGCGGCATACCAAGGTCACAGGGCACATTCACGGTGTGCCGGGCGCAGGGCGGCCTCGGCCCCGCCACACCACCGGCCCCCCCCGAGGAGCAGCGCCAGTGGCAGAGACACCCGGGCGCTGCCGGGAGGAGAGGCCGGAGGAGGGGAGGCCGCGGCCTGCGAGCCGCACGGCGACGGGGCCCGGGCACCGGTCCGAAATCCTAGCCCGACCGCACGGCCGGAACCTGGGCAGCGCCTGAAGTCGGGGCAGCTGCTCAACGGCCGGGCCCGGGCGGCCTCCGCACAGCGCTCGGCACAGACCACGGAGGAGGCCTTGCCACCATCTCGCGGCTCCCCGCCCGAGCCCGAGCAGACAGAATGCGTTTGCGGGGACCCGGCCGCGCCGCCATGCGCGGAGAAAGGCCTCTGCCACGCGCCCTGGCACCGCCGCCCGCCTNCCGCGCACGGCCCCGCAGTGCCTGATGGGGCAGCGCCGCCTCCCTCCGGGCTCGGCCTCCGCGGCAGCGGGGCCGCGGGGGCAGGAGGAACGGGGCCGCGGTTTCCGCCGGCCCGGCCAGCGCACCGCGCACCCTCGGCCCTGTCGCTGCCGCAGGGTGCGTCTGACCGGCGTGCCCCGCCTCCCCCCAGCCGAGCGCACACCAGAGAGGATTAAAACTGAGCTGCGTGTAAGAATACTCAGGAATAAGTGAAGACGTGGAAGTCTCATCATTTCTCAAAATAAATACATTTATCTTGGCAGTGAGGTCTTTGCACAGAAGTCGGTGGGTTCCGCTTTTCACAGGGACTATACTGCGGGGGAGATGTGCGGGTACAGCCCTTTCACCACACCAGTCCCTGGGGGCTGGGAGGTGGGAACAATCGTTCATGCCCAGTGCAGCGAGAGCGTTCAACAGCACCAGTTCGTGGTGGAAGCACAGCTCTCAACTTTCCATCTGTTGCTTCTAGTGACAGTGCTCAAACGGAGTGCTTCCTTGGGCACCTGTTACTCATTGTACCTGAAACCTTACTCTTATCCACACTTCCTTGTGCACGCATCCTTGTGCCTCAGGGCAGGAACAGGTAGTGCTATCCAACTGCCTGATTATCCACCAACACTATAGCAGTGCAGTTAAGGGCTCATGTCTTAGAATACCCAGCTCACTGCTGAGTTAGTGTTCATAGAATCATGGCTGGGGTTGAGAGGGACCTTAAAGCTCATCTTGTTCCACCCTCCTGCCATGGACAGGAATCTATCTTCCACTGGACCAGGGTTCTCTTAAGACTTAGAGATCAAAAAAAGCCACATAACAGAAGGATGGATACTGCAGCCCAAAACTTAACGCAAGTTGTCATCAACACCAGAACATTAAAACTAAGCCTCCTCCTCTCATCCCAGATGCATGCAGCCCTCTCCACACAGAACCTGCAATTTATCCAAACTCATCCTCTGTAATGCCTGGCAGTTCCAGGCTTCAACAATGACCAAAGCACTCTCAGGATCACTTGGTTTTCAGCAGCTCTGAGTTTCTGATGTTCTGAGGAACACGTATTTCCTTAACGCCCCAAGACAGCTCTGACAGGCTTTAGAAAATGCCACAAGAACATTGTGTTACCAAGAAAGGTTTTATTCTTTTTGCCAGTAGCTTTGTTAATTGCACAAAAAAAAAAAAAACTTTGCCATTTAAACATTTTCACACATCCTATTCTGAATGACAAATGTTAATTAAAAACAAGGCAAGAAAATAAAAATTCACAACCTTAATGAACTACAGGATCTATCATCAAGGAAAAAGGAAACTGCTTTTCTTACAAGCTTTTCACAAGTGTCACATTTTCTCTTTAAAAAGGAGGGAGTCAAAAAAAAGCAAATTGCTAAAACAAATCCTCATAAAAAGAAACTTTACAGAATTGTCAACAATATTAAGACAACACTGACTAGCCAGTTTTATTAGAGCATCTCTCAATCCACTGCTTCCCCCGCTTCCCTCCCCCAAATCTCAGGCCTAGGAACAGACTGAAATCCATGTTCACAGGCTAGAAACATAAATACAAAAAGCCAAGTGAGACTGAAAGCAATTTCAACTGGCATCTAGAACAGTCTGGATTTCCCCATTTCCATCCCTCCTCTTCACAGTCATGTCAAAGCTCTTGGTCTCCTCCTGCTCCTCCCGGGCACACCTGTGACTGTACAGCTGTCCAGGCAGCACTACAGCCACTACAGCCACCCACATTGTCTGAAAGCTAAAGTCAGACCTTCCCACGATAAATTAAGAGTGTTGAACTAGTCCACATCTGCCACTCCCACAGAAATAACCATCTCCATTCTGGGAGCTACAGTATTTCTAGAAAACAAACCCTGCAGCAGCAAGCTGCCCAGGGACTGGTTCTTTGAATTCACTATGAAATACCTGTCACAGGACTTGAGAGCTCCTTTGGCATTCTCACTGTATCCAGAAGCACCACAAAGTAACAGCGAGGGAGATCCTCCATTACCTTTGCTCACATCCGTTCACCTTCACTCTGGCCCAAGAGGGCAGGGACAGCTGGGGGATGCTACTGAACTGTCTCAACACACTTCACTCTCAACTGCACATGGGACAGTACCTCCTTCTTCCTGCCAAAAGCTTTTTCTCCACTATAAAACCTGTAGCCTCTTCTACTGCCACCAAACCAATTTTCCTCAGATGCTCTCAATGCATAATTCATGTGAGTTTTGTTTTTTTTACTGTGGCATGTTTAATGAAGGACTTCAGATGCTAACAGTGGAGTTCTGAGTGGGGAAGCACAGTGTGTCAAAGCAGGTCAATGGCTGGCTATCCTGGCAGTTTTTTGTGCCTTCAATGTGAATATCTACATGCAAGATGGCAGTGAGTGGCACTGCCACAGGAACATGGGTATTTAACTAGCATTGCTCACTCACGGGCCAACAGGCAGTGAGGTCTGACAGCTCTGTTACCAGGTGTTCACCATAGGACATAAGAAATGCAGAATACAGCATTAGCCCACAAGGAACAGTGATCACAGGACGCAAAATACTCCAAGTAACATTGACAGCATGAGGCATTAGATGTTGTGAATCAAAATGAGTATCTGACACTCTGTTTCTTAAAAAGGTGCCCCTGAACCATATGCACATGCTGCACAAAGCAGGATTGGCAAGAAATCCTAACCCAGGAGAAATTTTTTTACACAGCCATTAAGTTCCTAGAAAAAAAATAAGGTGGCAGGCGCAGACTTCAGGGATTTAAAGGAATATGGCCTAATTGGACTATGTCTTCTTTCCTTTCAGAATCCCAGCCCAAGGGAGGAAGGAGATTGTACCACTGAGAAGTGATTTTGGCCAAAGTTTCTCAGTGGCACTTTTCTAACACTTGAATTCAAAATGCAAGAACATTCCAAAAAGGCTAATACTGAAAATTGGAAAAAAAACCCCAAACAAACCAAAAACCAAGCCACACTCTGTGCATTTTTAGAGACAGGCATCCCTTAGACTCTGGGTTGCTCTGCTATCTACATGGAGAGCATCTCTGATCTCTAGCCTTGGCATCTGCAGTTCATGTCCCCCATTTCTAGACTAAAGCTCAGCAGTGGTCTCAGCCTCCCCTACTTTAGTTACTGGTCTTTCTAGAAACTGGTATCTGGCCACAAGCAGTCACAGATACAGGGAAAAGGCTCATGCTGTGCTCGTTTGTACCCAAAGCGGTAACACTAGGAACACATATGGAAAATCTGACGTGTATAAAGATTATTAGTCAGTACATAAAAGTATCCCTGTGAGGTAGGTAATCATCACCCACCTTTATAGATGGGCAAACAGGCTGAGAGATCTGACGACCATGCAAACACCAGAGAGCGTGGAAAAGAGCTCAGAATTCTCAATCTCTTGGATCATTCTTCTCTCCCCTTTCAGACTCATCACTCCGCTTGTGAGACTGCTATAATCCAAGACACCTTTGTAATTACTGACTACAAGGGTTAAAAAAAAAGCTAGTAGTAAAATAACATAAGCTAAGGTCAGGAGCAAGTAAAATCTCTAGCCCTGTTTTAGGCTCTATGTTTCTCTTGCATTTTTCTATGCAAATGTGTTGCTTTCCAATGTTGTTTTGGATGGGCTGTGATAAACCTTTTAGGAGCCTCATTGACACTGGCATTCTCCCATCTTCAGTACAGTTTATGTTCCCTAAGCTACAGCTGTCTGTACAGGGGAAGACATGGATGCAATGTGTTGTCTTTAACAGTACAGGAATTCCTCCATCGAGGTGCTGGGGAAGTGGAAGTTTAAAAAGAAACAGGATCAAGACAGTGTTGCACACAATCCCCCTTACCCTCTGGAACGGCCCTTCTCCTCCATGGGAGGTGCTTTGTCTTCTAACAGTGGCCAATTAGCAGGAATGCTCCTCACCTTATTTGGGACCAAGTGATACTCACAGGTAGCTGCGATATATGTCACCCTGTTCCCTTGATGCAGAGAGTCCAACACACACATCATTTCACAGCAAAGGAGAAAAGGGATTGTTAGAAGCAGCATCTTGGACTAGCAAACAAACAGGAAAATTAAAGCAGCTAAGCAGCAGATTTCTGGCAGAGTTGCCTCAGAGCTTCTGAACAATCATCGCTGTTCTGTCCCATGACTGTCAGTGCATGGCATGGATTTTTCTAATTAGACTGCAACAATCCGAGCCCCCTCCTCCCCCCTCCTGCCACAGCGGAAGGCTCACTGCAGCAGCTGCCTCCGTGACAGGTCTCAAAGTCTGTGTATAAAAGGAAATGGAAAGACAGAGATGGACTGGTCCAGAGTTAAAACCCAGTATCATAATAATATTAATCAGTAATCATCGTATGAACAGTAAGAAGGGTGCAGCCTAATGGATGTAGGCCCTGTACACTGCAGACATGTCGTTGTCAGATTGGTCCAATGCTTTTGCTCGTTTATAGACCTAGAGAAGAGAAATCAGAAAAGGATCAGAGTCTGCTCTCATGTGAAGCCTTTCCCAAGCAGAAAATTTCCTTTGCTGACCACTGCAACCAGAGAACTGCAGAGTATGTGAAATACTCAGAATGTGGATCAGAAAATGCCAGGTTTTTGTTGAGGCCATCTGTCTTTCCTGATGTGACATTCTAAGGGTTTCTACAATCAAAACAATTCCAATGCCACCCTAGTCAAAATACATTTCAATCACTCTTCCCTTGTCTTAGAGATGATGTAATTCTTAGATCTGTGTCTCTTGTTGACAAATGGCTCTGTTCAATAAATGTTGAAGAACACATCTGAACACTGAACAACTCTTACCTCATTGGCAGCAGCTGCCATGGGAGTTGGGTGGTTGACAGAATCGCCCAGTGCTATAGCTAATCTAAGATCCTTCTGTATGTATTTCAGGTAGAAATCAGGTTTAAAGTTTCCTTGCAAGATATCTGTTGAGAGGAACCCATGCAAAAAGTAAGCATGACAAAAGTAAGCCAAGTCCACACTGCAAGGGGCTGCAATTCAACACCTATCTCACTTTCCATTGCCGATCACTACTTTTAGCTCTCTCGTTTCTCTACTCTCTATCTTCATCTGGCCACAGCAGATGATGTCACTATTGCCCACTGACAAAGTGAGCTCAGATTTCTAAGCACCTTGCCCTCCATTTTACTTGTTACCCTGTCCCAGTGAAATCCTAACTTAAGCCCTAAGCAGTCCTAATTCAGATTCTCAGAAGTCCTGGCTAGGAAGGGGAAGGAATGGAACTCAGCTCTTCATTTCCAAAATGCTTAAAATAACCATAATCCCAGGCTGATGGAGATGGGACTGTTATTTTCTACCTTTTGCCACTATCTAAAAAGCTGCTAGATTGTAAAAAATCCCCTGTAAGAAAACAGTAAAGAAAACTTTACTTTGGCACTTCTGATCCAGGAAGATGCTGGCAAGTTGTCCCTGATTGAGGATATCCAGAAGGGTCTGCTGAGACTGGCCAGTCACTTGAGCCAAAGTCAGTCCTTCTGCTATTGTTGCCATGAAGCTGCCTTGGACCATGTTCACAATCAGCATCATCTTGGCAGCATTGCCTACTTCACCTGGGAGCGAGACACACCATTGGGATTCCTCCAGAAGAGAAACAGCAGCCCTGCTTCCCCAGCCCACACAGTAACACTACTAGACTCTTCACATCAAGCACTTGGCAGCTTTCCCTTCTCCTGAAAGACTTAAGAAAATGTTCCCATTTTCCAAGCACTCAAAGGAATGGAGCAATCATAAGAAAATATGATTTAAAACAAAAAGCATCACAGATCCTCCAAAATGAGCCAGTATGCAAAAACAACACCTTAGCCTGCAGGCTCTGAAACTGGTCAAGTTCCAGAGGAGTAGGCTAGTTTCCCACACTGCCCAAGGAGACAAGAAAACAACGACATACACATCTCAGGCTCCTTGCTGAAATTCCCAGTCCTTGCACTAAGAAACTGCTGTCAGGCCCTTCGTGTTTCAATTACCTAGGAAAAAAGAGGTCTTCCCCATGGCTTGGAAACAGCTGCTGCAGTCCTCATATAAACCCCTGTCGCCAGCTGCCAGGATCACAAGCATCCCATCATTAGAGAGCTGCTGGTTTCCTGAGACTGGTGCTTCCAGAAAGCGACCACCCCGGGACACTATCACCTAGGAAAAGAGCATCTCTGATTAGCTGTCCATGAGCAGCAGCAGGAACATCATTTAGGGCATTTCTGCCCGAGGACAGAATTTAAAGCAGAACAAATAGCTATGACATATAAACAAAAGAGGAAAGCACTAACCCCGTGATGTATCACACTGTATCCTGCTTAAGAACAAAAGCTGACCTCACACTCCAGCAAGACTCTCCTGCACCCATCACTACTGTGTATGTTTTAAGCAGCTGAACTGACATGCTTTAGTCATGGCACCCTGTACTGGCCACAGGATCAATGCTGAAAGTGTATTGTGGCATAGGAATCTTAGGATATCTTCCCCCTTCTTCCCAGAGAGGAAAGGCCTCTGACTGATTTCTTCAGCCAGAGGTTTACTAATATGTGTGATTTGCATTCTCCCAATTGATGTTACACACTACTGCATCACCAACACGTCTGCTTAGACTTCACCAAAGCAGCTCCCCTTCCTTGTGCAACCACACATGCTGCCTTAGGGCAGTGGGAAACAATCAAGATGCCAAAAGGAAATAATAGATACCACAGCAGAAGTAATCAGAACACTTCTACAGGAGTTCTATAATACTATTTCAACAGAATGAAATGTGAAAACATTCCTTTTCCCCAACCAGAGCATTTAAACTAGGTAGATTATGCATTTTATCAGTTATTAATCCAGACAGGGTTTTACCCTCCAGTTTGCTACAGAATACCAACCTGTCTATAAATACTTCTTAAGGGATCGGAATTTGGCTGTCTGTTTGCACTGCTGCCAGGTAACAGCTCTGCCACATCTACAAGCTTTACTGATATCACCAGAGAACATCTCATCCAACTCCATTTGCTGGTTAAGATTTGACACGTTATTTTGTCTTGTTTGCCTGGAACTTGAGAGCCTCCCAAAAGAAGCCCAAAGATCTCTAGAAGCAGCTTTATTACCAACAGGTAATAAAGTGCCTGAAGCAATGCAAACTGCAGAAGTGCTGCCGAATCACAGCTGTTAAGAGGCTCTGTACAGTGATTACCTGGGCCAGCTCTGTGACTGTATCTGCATCCACGGTGGACATATCCACATAACACTTCCCTGGGCGAATCCCCTGCAACACTCCACTTGGACCAAGCACCAGCTGTGGAGAACAGAAGAGCGGTAAAGCAATAGGGTGTCTGCAGAGAAACCCCACTTCTGCAGGACAGGAGTCCAGGTGAGCCTGGCACTGCAGTGGCAGACCCACAGAGGGTTATCCAAACTTGCCCTCAGAGGCTTAGTTTTTAAAAGGTATGATTTTTGTTGGGACGTTTATTTTTACATAGCTGCACTGCTCAGGATCTACAATGACCCAGGCTACTGTGGTCAGCAGGAATCAGAACTGGCATTCAGTGACTGCATCTAGTAGTCTAACCCGTGGAAGTAAAATAAGAGCTAATCCTTACATCCTTTGCTGCTTTTGGATCTGATACACAGGCAAAGGTGATGTCACAGGTGGAGACTACTTCAGCAGGGGTTCTTCCCAGCCGTGCACCCTCCTGGATGAACAAATCACACTGCAAAAGGCAGAAGTCCAAAGGTAAGACAAATTAAACACAGCAAATGGGTTCTTTGCATTTAGCTGTAAAAAGTCCATTGCAGCAAAACTCCACTACTGGACACAACTCCAAATGAGTCAGGTTTGTTAATTACACAGCAACTTCGTCTTCTTCTGTTGTTTTGTCTATGCACACTTACACACACACAGGGCTCTTCTGCAGCTTTTCTGAGAAACAGGTGAAGAATTTTGAAAGAAAGACACAAAGAAACAAAACTCTTATGTGAAATAGTAGGAATGTTGTGGGTTTGACAAGAGATTATTAGGGAAAAAAGGGAGATTTAGCGGAAAAAAATTGGTAAAAGGATATAGCAAAATGTGTTACTGGACAGTACACAGGAACATGTACAGATGAGACTGATGTGTTTCAGTGGCTACTGCTTCAAAATCTTAGCTCCTTCTCTACCCTATCCCCTCATACCAGCCATGTTTTGCTCTTGAAAAAATAAATCTTTTAACCCCCTTTTAACAAAGTAACCACAGTGCCCGTCCTGCTTTGATATTCCACAGCATCATTCAAATATCACATTTCTCCCACTTACCTACTTTTCCTATTCCACTACAAAGAATAACACTGTCTGGAAGAGAAGTGCAATGCAATATAAGCTCCATAATCACTTTGAATACCCCTATAAAGCCCTTTTCCATCCTGGTGTCATGACATAGCAGGTTTTCAACAGAACCCTTGTTACCACAACATGACGAACACAACAGATACAGAAGAAGGTGCAGTTCAGCAGTGCATCTTACCACACCTCAGTCTCCTGGGATAACTCCCTGCACCTGGCCTTTTTGGCCAGATGCATGACACACTGACTTGGTTATTCACATCAGCAGTATTTCCAGACGCACATCCCATTCTTCAACATATACACATATATACAAGGGTGTAATTTTTCCGACAGCTCTCTCCTCTCATAAAAAAAGGCAGTGGGATGGGACTGGTCACATAAGAGTGGCCACACTAGAACAGCCTACAGCTGCACCTAGTCACAAGCACCCACCAACAAATACCTAGGAAATGGGAACAGAACAAGGTGGCAAGCGCATTCTTGCATTTCTTTGGCATCCTCTCTCAGGCACACTGATGACTCCATGAAATACAGGGGGTAACTGCATGTTTAAGAAAGGTTTAGGAAGGTGCCTACCTTCTCAGCAGTCCGGTTCCAGACAGTGACAGTGTGACCCATCTTCAGCAAGTTGGAGACAATGCCACTTCCCATCAGACCAAGGCCCAGAAATCCTATCCTGAGGACAGAGATAAACATTAATGCAAGAGAAAGTCATCAGTGTCAGTTTCTCATGGTGTTGGAAATTATTAAGAGCACACTGGAGCATCACGAGCAAAAAAATTCCCCAAATAAATATGTTCCACTGCAGTCACAGCTACAATGGGCAAATAATAAGCTTTAAAAGCACGCTGGACTTTATTTTGCTTATCAAGCATCCCTAACAATTTCCTGAACAAAGTCTTTAGCCTCCTTCAGAAGATCACCTAAATATTAAAGGTTTGGATGGTCTGGGTTTCTTTTAGGTTTTTTGGGGAGTTTTGTTTGTGTGTAGTTTTTTGTTTACTAAAATTGCCGTTTGTATGCTTTCTGTTGCCAGCCATTGCCTTACTGAAGTTAAAAGTTTTAATTTAGAAATGAGCAGTGTTACTCCAATTATTCTTCTGATTTTAAAACTAAGTCACACATAAAATACTTGCTTGTATAATTGAATAATACATTACCATCTTTATTTTAATAAAACCCAGCAAGGATTATGGGGCTAAGCACCACACCAGACCAAAGACCTAGTCCCTGCTTTACAGCTGCCACTTCAGACACAGGAAGAAAACAAGTATTAGGCCAGTACAAGTCACCATGAGTCCCAGACGACAGACTCCCCCTTCTCCCCCATCCCCAGATGGAAAGAGTTTTGCTCTCCCCATTCAAAGAAAAGACAACATGCCAACAAGTCCTTACAATCACCTGCAACAGGACTTCTTTTGCAGATATTGCTGCAAGGATCCTTTTATCCATCATGCAGTTTCCCATGAAACCCAGTTTTCACAGAGATTCCAAGGCATTCAGTTACACTGATGTAACGTCACAATGAAATCTATCTGGCAATTCCCATTACCTCTGCAGAATTAGCCACACTACAGCTGCACTGTGGCTTTCACAAGCTACCTGTCCTCTCCCAGCTAGCCATGCTGCTTTTTCTTCAAGCAAACTAATTTAGACAGGGCAGAGCAAGTCACTACAGGTCCCTTACATGGCCCAAACAAGATCCACCTATTTTCAAGTCTCTAAAACAGCAGAGACATTCCTTCCTTCCCAACCCACCTCTGAGATGCACTTTCCTGAGAGACTGTTTTACCTGAACAGCTTCATTGTTGTTTTTGTTCCCCTGCAGTACAGGTGAGAACTACCCCAACAGCAAACAGCAAGAGTGGCCTGAACTCAATTTGAACAGAGCAGAAATTACAGAGCGAAACAGGAAGCTCAAGTTAGGCTTCTCTCATTCTAGAAAGGAGAACGGGGGCGTCAGGAGAAACCAGAAAGCTCACGTGCTACATAGCAAAGCTCTTATGATGGGAGAAAACACCTCCTTCTTCCTCTTGTCTTCTGCATGCTTAAGAGAGTGATTAAACAACCACAGTCAACGGCCAGGCGCTACTGGAGACAGATCCCCTTTTATCTTCCTGCCTAATGCAACACTCACGAATATTGCTGAACATCCTGCAGTGGTACCTACTGGAAAGGGCAGCTGCTGAAACACCTTGAATGGCAGATGTATCCAGGGTAGAACTTGCTCTGAATTTTGTACTCTACAGCCCCCTTTGTTTTCAGCTGCCTCCCTCTCATCTTGCCCCCCAAAACAGTTTCACACAAGGACCAAAGAGATGTGCAGTTGAAGGGAAACGTTAGATTTATTCACTCTCAGTGACAGGCTTGAGAGTGGCTGCATTTGCAAGCTGGGAATGTGAGAAAGGGAAACGGCCGTAGTGTGTTGGAGACCTTACTTTTTGTCTGTAGGTGTGATGCTGCCATTGACTGCTGTGCTGTCTGCTGCCTGAATGGAGGTGGATCCTGTCTCCTGAGGGAGTGGAGCAGGGGGGTGAAAGAAAGGGAAAAATAATAATAAAAATAAATACATAAATAAATAGCATATAAATATAATTTATATATATATATTATATAAATAAATAGAAAAAGAAATAATAAAAATGTAATGCACAACTCTGAAAGAACTGCAAGGCCTTATGACTATAAAAATCCATCAAACCCAAGATTTCCTTTACCTCTTCACAAACCTTCAGCTTCTTTGTGATGGCTTGATAGCAGACAGCTGGCTGTACAGAGAAGACAAGGCATTCAGGGGAAGGACAAGGCTGATTTGCTCTGCTGAGCAAATAGACCATATCCTTGTTCCATAGAAACAGACACCTCACCCACCCATCACCATCTGCAAAGCAGGACAACTCCGGGGCTTCCTTCAAGGGGAGAAAATAAAACCAAAAACAAACTGCAAGATATTAAGATCATTCTTTCCCATCCTGCCCCAGCAATTCAGTCTGTCTTCTAACAAAGGCACTGCAAACTCCTTTCTGTAGTTCCTTTGACAGGCTCCACCGGAGGCACCAGAACCCAGGCCATCCCTTCTCCCACATTTAGCTCTCTGAAGCCTGCCATGAAGTCTCACATCTATGCTCACTATGTCTCCACAGGTGTGGAACCAAAACCTTCTGGTTAGTATGAGAAGGCATGTGGCTTTCTACAAGTACTAAGGCAAAGGCTGCTCCTCCCCATGCTGCTTACTGTGAGCTTGCCTAGATAAAACTGTTAGCAGCTCTTAGTCCTTCTGGCTCTGCCCAGATCCTCAGCAAGATATAAATCCTTTTGTATTTAATTTGATCTTTCCTTTTCCTCCTGATGTTCACTGCTGAAGGCTTCTGACTCTTGGAAGATAAACTGGCTGTATTTTACAAGGAGCTTTTCTGGTCCTGGAAACTTTCCTGTAACATTCAGTGAATTGACAAGCCTGACAGGACAACCATCAAAAACAATCATACAACAGGAATTCTGAACACAAAAGCTTTTCCTGTCCATTAACGTTCATTCTACACAATTTATTAAAACAGATCTGTCAAACTCTAGTGCTAGATAATCTTTAATTACTTAAAACTATTAACTTAACTGTACTTAATGCTAAATCAATCTGAATCTTAAGGCCGGGAAGTAACTGAACTAATCTAACTGCCAGCCCTCAAAGAACAGAATTCTGAAGCTCTTTAAGCTCTTTGTATTCAGTTCCAGCAAAGGGCAGGATTCCAAGCAACTCAGCAGCATGATCCTGCCTGCCAAATCCTTACCTTCTCTGTCTGGCTCAGCAGGAAGTGATGAAAGTGTGGATCACTGTCCTTCACAGGCTACAAAGAGAGAAAGTACAGCCTCAGAAACATTTCCAGAGAGTCACTGAGCAACCACAGCACAATTCCCCTGCTCTCCTAAGCTGCATATAGCTTAAGATAGAAAATATAAAATGTATCCGTTGTCTCAAGCAGCCTGTTTCAATTAAGCAGTCTTTGATTTTTTATGTTTCACTCTCAAAACCAAAGCCATTCAAACCAAATTCCTCATTTTTGGACATCTGCAGGAAAACCAAACAAGTATATGAGCAAGATTAACATGGGAGCAAGAAAATTCATATTCTGCTTCTTCCTCTCCCAAGCAAATGAACACACTTATTTTCCAGCTTCCAAGGAATTCCTTAAAACAACATTCCTGGAATTGGCTGGAGATTGCCCCATGCCAGGCAAATCCTTCCTAACAGCAACAAGGATGGCAGGCCCAGGTACCTCACCTCCCCAATGAGCATCATACACACTAGCCTGGAATCATACTGCTCTTACTCTGCTTTACTGATCACTCATTTATTCAACAAAATCACAGGATTTTCAAAAGCTGCTTGTGAAGGAAATCAAATGAAACCACCCCATATGAGAGTATTCAGACAGGGAGAAACTATCCACACCACCTCCATCTTTGGGAAGTCAGTCCCAGAAATACTTCTGAAACAAGAAGTGTAAAAATGAGTACAGCAAGTTAAGTGTGAATCTGCAAATGGTTCCACAGAGACAGAAATCTCACTTCCCAGCATATTTCTGAACTGTCTAGGATATTGTTCAGCTTTGTTATGCTGCAGAATGTTCTGACACGAGAAGATCTCTCTGTTTTACAGCAAGACAAAAGGGTCTAGATTTGCTGCCACAAACTCAGATCCTAGATGTTGTAAAACTTCTCACCTCGCTAACGCTCGGTGGCCATTTAAATCCCGCCACTGTTCCAGTCATCACTCTCTTCACTGTACTTGACTCTGGAATTGTGAGGTCCTGAGGAGACAGAAGGAGGATCACAAAGAGCTTAAAACCTGGCTCAGGGGCCGGTCACAGCATGTTGATCATATGAGCACATACAGATAGCTCTGAAAGCACTACAAATGCCTTCCATTCCACAGGGCTTACCATAAGCATTCTTATTTAAACATAGTGTATGATCAACACAGGTGAAGTGAGGAAAACAAACTGCCAACAAAGGAATTCAACCACATTTATGGCTTCTGGAGAGTCCATTCTTCACATCTAAGAGGAATCACTGCACTTGTGCACTTATGCAATGAGCAGAGAAACAAATGAACACGCTTGATCCAGTGTTTTCCTTTGGAGGACGCAAAAACCTTAACAAATGAGTGAAGAACATCACTACTAGCAGAGATCTGAACTCTTCTAATCCTGCTCTGTCACAAAAGTATAGCCTACCTATTATCAGCTTCAAAGCATGAGGCTGACAGCCACATCTGCTCAAGTTTGCAGAATCCATAAGACAAACTGATATGTGGGCTGCTCCATCTGCTCCACAGGCCCTGGTTTGTAATGTCATGATAGCACTTAACACATTGGGGCTTTTACTGTTGAGCAGATTAAACTTTATCTTTTATTTCCCCAAGACATATAGGTCAAAAATAGGTCTTTATGCTATAGGTCATAGACATATGCTATAAACATTTAGGTCTTTATGCTACATGAAGAGAATGCACAGGACGTCAGCATAATATGTGCTGTCTTCCTGAAAACGAGGGTTCAGAAATGGAATCACATTATCTCCTCTTCAAAATTACTTCCTGAAAACGGACAATATACCTTAGCATCCACACAGAAGATCAAGGCAAGAGCACTGTTTGCAAAAATGGCTAGAGCAAAACTCCTGGAGGTAACCACAAAGATGCAACTGTCCAAGTGTTAGCAAGAATCATAAAGACATCAGTCTCCAACTGTGAAGTGTCTAGGGAGTCCTGCACACTTCAGCTGGTAAAGCATGGATAAAACCTGCTTTGATACCTATGAAGTTTTGTTGGTCCTTCAAAAATATTCACGTAAACTTAAAAATGAGAGTATGTGAATGATCATGTATGGCCACAGAGCCTTTCTAGGCAGAGCACGCCACAGCAACAACTGGACTCTCGAATGTTAGGCATTCTTATTGCTTGGAAAACCAGAATCTGGACTGGGACGGAGCAAAAAAACACAAATCCCAGCATTGTATTAATTCAGGATGACAACATAAATGCTTTCTACTCTAGGGCTACGAACTTGAGGAATTTATGAGAACCAGGCTAGAAGACAAGATTTTACAATTATCTGATAGGCTGAAAAACATTATTAAGGCAGTATTGTTATATTTTCATGGCAATTATTTTAATTGTCACTTTCCAGAAGCCATAAGGCT
This sequence comes from Climacteris rufus, assembly GCA_013398175.1. Classification (NCBI taxonomy): domain Eukaryota; kingdom Metazoa; phylum Chordata; class Aves; order Passeriformes; family Climacteridae; genus Climacteris; species Climacteris rufus. The sequence goes on from VZRZ01002937.1 coordinate 67,437, forward strand.
TACTTTCCTACCTTACCCTGCTTACTTCCCTGGTCTGTGGCCAGGCAGTTATCACACAGCTGGCCACTTCATGGTAACTTTAAAACCAGTCTGCTTGCCATGTGCCAGCAAAATAACGTCTACCACAATTAGCTCACTCAAAGCACTCTGATGCCCTGAGGTAGTTAACACAGTAAAACCGATGCATGCAATGTGTCAGCACCATCAATTCTCTCAGCCATTAGTTTTGATTAATTTTGGAATGAATCCAGCTCAAAGACACAGAAGCGTTTTGCAAGTGAAAAAAATTCTTGTGACTTTTTTAACAGAAATATGTGGAGACAATATGCATATATAGGAAGACACTTAGAAAAGTGAAAGTTACATTGCCAATGAAGCACTTTCCTGCATCAGTCAAGACACAAGTTCTGTAATTATTAGTTATAATTCACAAATACGCATCCATTCTTCCCCTCCTCCAACTTCCCTCAAAAGAACCACCTATGGGATCTGTTGTGCAGCCTAATTTCACGGAAATTGGTGCAAAAAAAAAGTCAGTATTTCCTTCAAGTTGGACTTGATCCTTGTGTGTCCCTTTCAAATTAGGGTATTCTACGACTCTATTCTGTGATGCCTTCACAGCTAATGTCTGAGATGATCAGATTCATTTTACTACAACAAGAGAGAGTTTGCTGTTCAACCAGTGAAGGCTGATCCATTTACAATTCTGGAGAGCAAAGACCACCATCTTGATTTGTATCCTGACGTGCACTGAAAGCAAAGACTGTGAAGCACAATGTGATCCCCTTGAAGCACAGGTGAGCAAGCAGGCTGACACACGGTGTTTCAGTTGAATTCTCACAGATGTCTTCTGATGTAGTCTCCAATGGAGCATGTGTCTTGTAATAATCCACCAAAATAAATATCCATTTGGAAAAGGAACATCTAGGCTATAACAGTGAGTTCCACAATAAAAAGGGTGGAAATATCAGGGAAGTTGTAGAGATAAAATAATAACGCTCTAAGGTTGGACCTTTATAATGAAGGATCGAGTATATCCTAAAGTATAGAAGCTGAAATGAAGACAATTGTTCCGGTGGATTCCCCAGGCTGCAAGTTTCTTCTTTTCTTTAAGCCCTAGCCCTTAAAAATGCCTCACTCTTTGCAAGTACTGACGTTGAATCTGAGTGACTATTAATCACCTGAGCATATGAAGTAGATGAGATGGGAGAAGTCAGGAATCAGACGAAGACCCGTATCTTTTCACTAATCCTTCCCTCACAAACTGAACTCAAGGGATGGCAAGACGAAAGATGGAGTCTCCTGACACAGCTTTCAAAGCCCTCTCAAAAATACTAACAGAGCCACTCACAGTAACTAACTGGTAAAAATCACAGAAAGAATCAACTATATGCTTGCCAAAGGTATCAGGCAGAAGAAATGGTCTAGAAGTAGCAACATGGAAAAGCTTTAAAAAAAGGTATACTGAACTGATTCTTCCTGCTGGCCTGTTAGCCAAGGTGTCAGACAGCCCTGAAGTCCAGCTGCCAAGTCCATGGGCACTGGGGACATGCACAACACAAACCTTCTCATCCTTGGGTGGACGCCCCCGCTTTCGGGGGCTCTGATCCTGGGCTCTTTTCAAGGGTGACTTTGATCCTCTCTCTGACGAGACAGAGGAGACCCTCTTTTTTCCTTCCCCTGTGCCCTTCTTCACCTTTCCTTCAGACAAACTGGCTTTGCGTTTCTCTTCACCAGTGGATTGCTTGCCTCTTTCTTCACTGGAATTACGTCGATTCTTCTCTTCAGTGGAGTTATGGGAAGACGCCTGAGAGATTATAGAATAGAAGATGGTAAGGAAAGAAGAGAAGAGATGGAATGATTTTCATGCAAAACCAAGTACGTGAAGGACCCTGTGCTGATTACCATCAAGCAAAACAACAGCACAGTAACTTGAAAACTAGATATCTGTTAGCCATTTGGAGTTGGTGAGTGAAGTTCCTGCTTAGTTCTCCTGCAAAAACACACCAGTTTAAGCAAGCGTGTAACAGAACAGGCCACCTGAAGACTTGCAGGGACTGTGTGCATTTCCAACATACTAAAGACAAGATTAGTAGATATCAGATTCTTAAGACTGATTTATCAAATCATCACAAGCAGATCAATTAATGTCTTCAGTTACTCCATCAGTTTAACAACACTTTTCCCCACTAAACACGATTAAATGGAAAAGAAGAGAGGACAGGAAATAAACCCCAAAAACCAAAGGAAGGAAAACAAAACCAAACCTCCCTCAACTTGCCAGAGGCAACAAACTCCTTTCACATAACAAGGCATCTGATCCTCATTGATGCCAATACCTGTTGTGATGCACACAGTGAAAAAGAACCCACTCACCTGGTCCTTGCCTTTGGTTTTTCTAAGGAACTCCTCTACAGCATCCACAGCTTGCTGGAAGCGCTTACCCTTGTTAATTTTAATCATTTCCTCTTTGTGAGGGTGATAAGGCTTCAGCTGCTCCACTTTGATCCAAGCACTTGAAACAAAAAAAGAAGCTAGTTATATTCTATGAACAGCAGCTTTTTCAATCATCCCGCTTTCAGAAACATAGACACACATTTCTCTCCCAGATCTACTGATGACAACAGCCCAAACTTGCTTACTATCTAGAAACTGAAGGGATGCCATTACTGCATTAACTGAGAACTTTATTCTGGCACTTTTACTTTGTTATTTCTTAAATTTTATCTCCTCTCATTCTAGCACTGCCCCACTCTAAGTATTATTCATGCTCTGTATCAGCAAAACAGCTTTTGGATGTGATCACAGGATGAATTTAAAACAATGGCAGCCTAATGACTGCTCTTGGTTCACCACGAGGAACACCCACAGTCCCATGCCTCCACATACAGTAGCCAATACCATAAATCTGCTCAAGAGCAGATTGTTGAAAGAAAAGTCTGCCTAACAATTCTCAGCTATCAATCCCTGCTTCAAATATAGTGAGCACACAAGTGTCTAAAACAACTGTAGGGAAAAAACCCAAAAATTAAGTATCTCACAACTGAGCTGACCACACAAAGTGAGTATAAAAGCCACAGCTCACTGCTGAACATATTTCTGGTGTACCCTGGTGTTCTGCATGAAAACAACAATTTTGTTTTTGAGGAAAAAGAACTATTTTCTTCACTATTGCTATTTTAAGATAACCTGACTGGTACAGTAGAAGAGTAGTAACATGACTGCAGTCCTTTGAGGAAAATCAAATTACTTCCCTGTTTCCATTCCTGCTAAATATGACTACACATTTACCAAATGATTTAAGTAGTCAAGTATGGGTGACAACTTCACTTTCCTTCAGGTAAATAAACTCTTCCACCACTTCTTCAGTAAGGTTTAAGGGAATGCCTTTGCTTCCCTTGATGTCTGAATTTGTTGTGGCTCTCAGAGATTAAACCACCTTTCTCCCTCCCCAAATTCAAGCCCAGACTCATCAGCCACACTGTTACAAAGCTACTTCCATCCCACTGAAAACAGAACTGTGTACATTTTAAAAACATCTCTCTCAGTCAGGACAGCCAACAGTACTACTTAGCACACATCAAAAACAGGGCAATCAGATTGTTTCTTGTCCCCAGACATCTCTATGTTACATTGACTACCCATGATTACAGGTCTTAAATATTCTACAGTTCTGCAAGCAGGTGAAGTAATTTAATAGCTGCATTTTCAGACACCGTAAGCACCATGTCATACAGTTAAACTGAACATGAAGATTAAAACAATAAAAAATAATAGTAATGCTTTGCTGAATTTTGATTGTCTTCTCGTCATGAAACAGTAAAGCCCAGTAGGTCTTAATGAAGTTACAGAGTTTTTCTCCTCACTAGCATTAGCAATTGTTTCTAATCAGGAATCAACTTGCTTAAAGTAATCTGAAACATTTTCAGTCTCATTTGCAGCGACAAGAGCTCCTGCTAGAACTGACTGTGGAAAATGCAAGCACCCTTTCCACAGAACCCAATGTTCCTGCATGCAAAGCTGAATCCTTTCAGTTAGTTTACAGCATTTTTGTAAGAAGTGACTTAATATAACAAGTCAAATAATTGCATTCAGACAAGAGCCTGCCTCCAGCACCTCCTCAGGGAATCTCTCCCAGCTGCCTATACACTACTGTGAAACACACCTTAAAATTATCTTGCACTGTAAAGCCTGCCTTTATGACAAGCATCCCTGGGTACCACACGGCACCAGCTCATGAGAAGCCTGTCATTATGTGTATAAAGGAAACCATTTTGAAGCACATTATAAAAAAGCATGTTAAATTTTGTTGCAGGACTGAATTTTTAAATAAAAATAACTTATTTTCTCTCAAGGCATTCTCTTAGGTTTCTGCACATCCTATCTCTCTTCACTGCACACATTTATCGGCTTCTTTTCTCATTCCTTTCCTTTGGTATGGACAAAGTCTGAAACACAAAGATTTCTGCTTCCTGGCTTCAAAGGTCCATCTTGGCACTTGTGATCCGCCAGGACAAAGAACTGGAGATATCAGAGACAAACTAATAAGTGAAAAACAATCTTAAATGCTGCCTCAGTTTAAAATAAACTTTGAAAGAAAATGAAAAAAATTAAATTGGTCTTATCCTTTCCAGTTTCTTTATGCATCACCTACCTGGACAACCTTCTGTAAAAAGATTATTGTGTCTTTTGACACCAGATGTCCATAAACCAACTGCATGCAGTATTTCAAGCACTTGAAAACAAAAGAACTTTTCACCAAACAAAATCATTCATGTTTACACACAAGATCTCAATACCCTCAAGGCCAATGAAAGCCTGTATTTAGGTAAGTCTCAAGGATACAATATATAAAAGCAACTACTATTTCTCTCCTGACTCAGCAATGAATCAACATCCAAGACAAACATTAGTGATGTTACTGAAGATGTCATTTACGAGGAAATTGCATTCATAGTGCTGCACAGTCACCTGGCATCTGTAAAGAATAGGCAACATGGAAAGTGAAAAGATTTAATAAAAATACCCGTTAGCAATGCGTTTCTGTTTTCATTTCTCCACACTTCTCCTCATCTTCTCCAAAACATCACTCTTACAAAACCACTACTCATGTAAAATGCACATTATAACCATGAATAATAACCAAAACTTAGAATACGCGAGGCAAGTATGAATGTGACCTGCAGTTGCATGGAAACAGTGGCACAGAGAGATGCAGAGATACCAGATTCAAATGCCTGGCACAAGCTTGGCACAGGCAAGGAGATCTTAAAACCCTTACCGTTCCAGCCACTCTCTTCTTGTCTACAGACTGAAGAAATGAGATGGAAGAATATCCACCAATGCTCACTTTTTGCAATCCTTATAGTTAGAGATGGAAAACAGTGGCACTATATCTCATATTTTCTATTATTTACCACAGTCTGGGAAAAATTTCATTGCTTTAGACTGTAGCACTTTAGATGTCCACACTAAATGCTAACACAACACAACCAGTTCTGAAAGTGACAAGAAAAATGCTTAGTTATTTACAAGGCCAGCATGTGTGAGCAGGACAAAAATCAAGATGGATTTCCTTCTGTTAAAAGGGAATGTCCCAATCTTCATCACTTAAATAACTCAACTGAACTCTGCAACTTAGTATGTAAACTTCTGGAAAAAAATACAAGAATGACCACATCATACTAGAACAAAGGAAGGGATACTAAGAAGAAAACAAAAAGCAGGGTAATACCAAAAGAAATCAAGTATTAGATTTTTCAAATTCATGTAATAAAATACGTCCTCAGTAAGAGGCAGAAGAGTTTTGACTCTAGTGATTTTCAGGTATGGTTCTGTGCCTGCAGGGATGTTGAACAACATTCCAGCTGGCTCTGCTACAGCAACACGGAGCTCCACATGGGATAATCTGCCTCACTGAGAAGTACCAGGAACACAAGCTCACTCCCCTCCATCAGCACAGCCTATCCCTCCAGCTTCTCAGGCTGCTAAGGTGTATTTCCAACAGCTGGAAAACTTTAAGCAAGTGTTTTCTGATGTCAGGACCCGAAAAAACATTTTAGAAAGACTACATCCTGAAATTTCTCTACCCTTGAAAACCATGGAGAACAGTGGCAGAAGGGTAGGTGCTTACAGCCCAACAGGATTTGGAGAATGCAAAGGCAATGAGTGCTGTGTTAAAATCACTGTGCCTGACAGAAACAGGCTGCAAAGTATTACAAAAAGTATTATCTCAGACTGCAAGCTTCCTCCATTTTTTCCTTACTATATCAAGTCAGGAAGTGTCCCTTGACCGCACATTTAGTTTTGCATGAATGCTTCAAAAGGTTGTGAGCAAGAATGGGCTGCCCCAGCTTACTGTCAAGAATTTGATATACATGACTTGCAAGTCCATTTGGCTGTCAGGGAACGTCAAAGTGGGGAGGAAGGTGGGAAGGGAGGTGAATGGCTGTGTTTGTACACACATCTCTGATGGCTGCAGAACTCTCCCTAGTATTTCTACAGAATCCTAGTAGAAAGATATCTTCCAAGCAATTATATTTGTAGTTTTGACAAATGTCCTAATGAATTCCTAAGCAGGCCATGAAAAGTAAAAATACTTTGAACTAATGAAGTACACCAAGAAAGACTGGTGGGCCTGCCAGTCTATTCGTTCTAACTACTAAAAACAATAAATGCACATATATAGCAATACAGAAGTTTTTACTTGACTACTGAAATGCCTACAAATATTTTCTACAACAAGACTGTAGCATGAAAGTAACAATTTTAAATACTATCTGAAAAGCAGTTAGAAACACAGGTAAGAGGTCAAAATTCCACTTCTAAACTAAATTAAAATTTTTGTTTAGATTCCCGTAATGGATGTTGTTACATGCTTGTCAGGTCTGTGGGCAGAAAACAGCAACTCTTCTTGACTTTACATAAAGAATCCTTTTACTGTGACTTACTCTAAGAAGAGACACTCAAAAAAACAACTCCTAGGCAGACTAGAAAAATCTCCTTATCAATTTGGAGAAGAAGGTAATAAAGAGACATGACATGATTGTGTGCATCGCAACTAAGGCAATCGCTTAGAACAGGACATGGATATCACTACTATGAATATCAAGGTCATAAAGCACATATGTACTTCACAGTTTAAATATAAGCAAAATCTGCTTACATGGGCACAGGATATCTCCCAAAAACCTATTCCTTTGGAAGTGACAGAAGCAACTAACACCACAATAAACATACAGAGCACAGAGAAATTCAGTAGGAAATTTATCAAAAGCCAGGACTTAAAAGAACAGTCTGGATGCACCCATGCTCTCACTTGTGTGTCCTGGACCAAAACAACTCACAGCTTTCAAGTTAATCTACTCCCTTAGTCACTGCAGCATTGCACAGGCCCAGTACATGGTAATATTTAATTCACAGGAAAAGGAAAATTCATTTCCTCTGTGCTGTATTTTAAGCTAGCCAGAATTTCACAAACAACCAGAACCTATACACTACACCAAAACCACTGTCAAACTCATCAGTATGTTCTTATTTACCCCTCTGCTCTGTTCATGCACATCCATTTTTACTTCTAAACATCTTTCTCCTTAATCTTGAGTATGACAAACCAAAGCCACCCAAGTCAGGCGGGAACAATATGTAGCCAGCCTGGAAGAGGGGCATTTCTGGCCACACCAGGCAACTACGAATCCTCAGAAGAAAATAAAACTAAAATAAGGCCTGAGATCACATACCTCTCTGCAAACTGGCTGGTAACAACCCTCAGAAGTTTGTGGGAGGGATTCTACCCAGCAACCAGCATCACCTTTGCCTCACACACATCAGACAAAAAGTGAACAGGCCAAGTCCAGATCCTCTTGTGTTCAACCTTGAAGGGTAAGGCAGTAATACAAGAGCTGCAGCAACGGTTCTATGGTAGAGTAATGCTACCATACAACGTGACCATGTCAGAAAAAGTGAGGTGCTAAAAACAGAAGCTATATGCACAAGACCAACAGTACCGGTAAGTGCACTCATCACCACTCTGACAGTGACAGCTCTGCACTCTGCTACTCCTCAGGCTGTTCGTGAGGTGGTGACATTCTCTCAGTTACATATTTCCAATTGCTGTTTACATACACACCTGAAGAGTATTCGCAAAACCCACTAATTTACTTGTATGAAATAAGTAAAGGAATTTATAAGGAAATAAGTAAAGGAATTTTCTCTTCACTTTTAAGTGAAATAATTTAAATTTTTGGCTCGTTGATTATGCTCAAACGTAAGAATTTTCTCAAGCAGCACACTGGTTAGAATAGCACAGTTCTAACCAGCACAGCCTTTTGAAGTTCCAAGTCAGGACAGAAGAGGCACACAAGCTTCTCTCTCTTATCTTATCAAGATTATTTGAAAGAAAGGTGATAGTATTATTTCTATTCAATTTTCAGGTAGGGTATGCCAGTCAAAGCAAGCAGATTTGTAATTCATGATTATCTAACATGAAATGATTAAATTTCACAAGCAGGAGATGGTGGGAGGGGGCGACACTACAACAACCACACTACCATACTGTGCCAGATGACTGGATTTGCCTCAGCCAGAGCTCCAGAATCCTGTAACAAATCCTGATTACTTTGCACCTCTGAACTCGTCATTTGCAATCATGTTGTTAATCTCAGCTACAGTATCCCAGACATTTGACCACTTAATACAAGAAAATATCTGTATTTGATTCAATAATGTGAAATATAAGAATCAAGAACAATCAGGACAGAAATCATCCACCTCCTCAATTCAGAATTTATTAGCGCAAATAACCATGTTTAATAACATCACCAAAAAACCCTCTCTGCCCTCAAATCAACCTACACCTGCCTCAAGTTACTAGAGATGCAAACATTCCCATTAGTATGCAGCATTCACTACTACTCCATCAAGTTTAGACCTCATTTCTTAATGGAAAAATATTTTCAAATATTAAGCAAAAATAATTTAGCAGTCAAAAATAATTTCCTTAAGAGACATTCATCAAATGGTCTCAGTTCTTGTTATTTTTTTTCCAAAAAATAAAGGGATTGCTAGTCTTCCACAGATATTTGCAAATTTCTTCTTTATTGCATGACTTAATAGGAAATAGCAGTTAATACAGAGGAAAATTGAAAAATTCGCAAAATAGGTTTCAGTTTCCCAAAATATCCAAGTTGTCAGGGTTTGGTGGTTTTTTTTGGTTGTTTTTTTCCCCTAGTTTGTAATTACTTAAATCTAAGACAACTATGGCTTTGTTCACATTTGAAATCATTAAATTCTGCCTTGCAAAAAGGAAGTCTACAACAGTTTTGGTCCTCCTATATTGTAAAGTGCTCGCAAAGCACAGCAAGAATGTTTTCAGTAACCAGCTAGGATGGTATATTCTTTCATAAATGGCAATTATATGGTTAATTCTATTCCTCTGGCAGAAAAACAAAAGAATACTGAGCTGTACCTTTCTCATACATGCTCAAATGATAAAATCTAACCCAGTCATGTCACACCTAAAAATGGCAAGCTATCTTCACAGCAGCAACTCAAATCGTAACCTGACTAAGTTTTTGTAGTCTTCATACACCCCCAATGAGCAGCTATAGCAAGCAGTAACAGTTAAATTTCTTTTACTGTGTGGTTCAAAGGGAACCCTTTACAAAGCTACATCGCACTGTGTTAGTAAATATTTCTTCCACAAAAGATTCACATTATATGGTACAATATTTTCCCCAGATGAAAACAAGCAGGTACATACTGATCTTCTGTTCCAAAAAACTTCACGAAGAAGCACTTTTTTCCACGAGGTTTCTTCAGATCTTTCGGTGGGTTAACAATCTGAAGATGATTAGAAATCAAAGTTAAAAAGCATACAGAGACAAGTTTTGTGATTTTACTGTCCAGTGTTTGGTCATTGTAGTTTTTTTTAAATTACTAGGAAGAGAACTGGAATTTGCTGTAAGTATTTCAGGTAAATATGTAACCCAAGTATTTCCTTGGATATGGGCATGCTGCAGCAGAATGAAGAAGTACCCAAACTGCACTAATAACCTCACTTGGAATGTAGTGATGATCTCCCCAGCCCCAACAGATAAGCGAGCCACCTTCCATAAAATTAAAGGCAAATGGCATTAATAAAAGTTTGTTCCACTTAGGTAACTTTTAAAACTCTGCCTTTACTCACAGAATAGATTGCTTATCAAGTTTAAAATATTAGTAAGGATAACAGCTCTGTCGTCCAGTTACACAGGTGACACATGCAAAGGAGCCTGGTGTTAACTTGATCCAATAACCAAATGTTTATAGTTGTCAGCCACATAGACAATCTTTTTCCCTGACTCATGCTGTTACCTCAGCATGCTTAGCCCTCATACCTACATCAAAAATAAAGTTCTTACAGAGAAGCAGAAATAATAGAAAAGGCACATAAAATTCTTTTTTTTACTCTTTCATCAGAAAAAAAAAAACCCAACCAAACCAGAAGTAGGGTCAAACTACCCCAGACAATTCTCAAAAACCACAGCTTTCAAACAGTATCTTGAGAAGCCAGACTCCTTATTTGTATTATTTAACAGGGTACTGTTAACCAACTTACTATGGAAGAAAATAAATCTGTTTTGCAGAAAGTGACAGGGATTAAATAACTGAATTTGAGAAATACAATCAGTTCCAGAGCTGGCTCTCTGTTGTTTTTCATTCCATCCAAACTACCGGCTGTTATTGACACACGGAGCTAATAGATCAAATAAAGCCCTAAACTAGTTCACACTTTAGATTTGTGGGGTATATGTGTTTAAAAAACAAACAAACAAGAAAACCAGTATGAATCTACAACTGAAATGCTTTCAGGCAAAGCTTTTCCTGTACATAAGGAAAACACACACACACAAAAACAAAAGGAACACAAACCACAAAAAAAATAAGAAAGCAACAATAAAAACAGACAAACCTCACCTTTCCTGGCCATGGAGGGTAACGGCCCAGCTTCCCCCTAGAGAACAAAAAAAGTATTAGGCACTAGAACCAGAGAAAAAGAGAGAAAAAAATCCCAGTGTCTGGCTTTTCAGATTATGTCATACTTTTCATATTAAGAGAGTTACAATTGGCAGTCAAAACCTTCTGTGCAAGGTAGCACACATGGCTGACATCTGCACCTAACCCAGGCCTCCAAACAGTACATCTGACCTTGCTGGACTATCAGACCTGAGGAGAAGAGCAGCAGCTATGCTGCCTGCAAGATACAAGAGTAATAGGCACTGTAGCACTGTAAGTGTGGAGATTCCTTCACATGGAACTGGAAAAAAAATTGCCTGCAATGATGCAGGCAATCAGACCAAAGTTCAGGTTGGGAACTTCTATCCACCTGTCCAAAGTAATCTGTGAGCAGAGCAGCCACCAACTCCCAGCTCAGAAAGCCGAGATGCTGATTCTCGCAGGAAATCATTAATGGCAGGATCCCCTCAACAGCTGTTCCATTATCACTTTCTTCCGGTGCTCACCACCACAGTAACATGTGCTGAAGATATGAAGAGCCATAAAAGAAAGGCATAAAAGTTTACTTCCTACACTTGCAAATGTTTCCATTATGAAGACTAGGCAATACTAGAAATAATCACAGAACACTAAGAGATATTAGTCTTAGCCCTCAGCACAGCTGCTTTATCCTTATTTCACCCTTGTCGCTGACTCAGGCTGCAGTACTTACAAAACCCCATCAGTCACTGTCTTGCAAGACACTGGCCCTGTTGGGCCCAACAGCTCCTGACACAAAACTTCTCAGCAAGAAGCACTGCAGCCCCCCAAGGTGGCAATGCTGGACAAAGGATTCAGAAGCCCTAGGCAGGCAGGAACGCTGCCAAGAGCTGTGACCATGACCATGCCTCGTATTCGATGCTGCCATTCCTGTACTGAGCAAGACGTACAGCAAACTCCTTCTGCTGTTGCTGGCTAATTTTTAAAGTTCTCTGAGACAGCTCCAGGGACAGAACCTGGCTGTCACGTACAAAACTGAAGCAGGATAATTTGCATTGCAACACTGAGAGCAGCACACTCCCCAAATTCCCATCCGAAAGAAGTCTGCTAAAAGTAAATAATCTTTACTTATTTTAATATATAAATTAGACAGCTTCCCAGAACTGTCAGTTTTTCAGACGAGAAGTTGCAGTTGTCACAGCCTGAAGCACACGCTTCTTTTTATCTGGAGTGTGAGTATAAATGCACACATTTGCCTGTTGAGTATTAGCTACTTCTTTGAGGCCTGGCGAGACAGCCTGGCCCATCCAGCACAGCAGAGCCTATGCACTTAATCGGTGCTTACAGGGCGCGATGGAATGCTCTCACTTCTCCCGATCAGGAAACACAAAATCACAGCTCTGACTATCTGAGGGCAAGGCCGGAGTGACAAGGGGAAATGGCTTCTGGGGGCTTCCACAGGGACACCCCAACCTGCAAAGAAATGCTGGATTGATGTGTTGCTGCATTAAAGCATTGCCAAGAAACGGTGTCGTGCCTCTCCTAAACACCTCCTATCTATTCCTTCTCGCATCCCTCGGGAGGTGAGCCCGCGCTTACAACCGAACCCGGCAGCGCTCGTCCTTCCGTCCCACTTCCCTCACCCCTCCATCTGACACGTCTTCCTTGGTGCGCCGCTCCCGCCAGCCCCCGGTACCAGCCTGGTTCACAGCCCAGCACACCTCCCGCCAGCCCGGGCCCGTGGCTCCGGGTTGCCTCCCGCCGCCCACCTCACACTGCCTGAAGGACAACGGCGGCAGCGAGACCCGCGGCCCGGCAGCAGTCCCGCCGGTCGTCGTGCCCTGCCCTGCCAAGCCAAGCCCCACCCTGCCCGCTGCCGGTCTCCGGAGTCGGCCGGGGGCTGACAGCGCCCAGCGCGGCCCAGCCCGATTCGGCTCCCCCTGCGTCGTTCCCAGGGCCGCGCATAGTCCCTCCGACGCCCCGCCTGCGTCTTCACAGCCGCAGCCAAACTCCGCAAAAGGCATCCTGCCCGCCATGCTCCGCGGCCGCTGCCCGGCCCACGCCGCCACTCACCACACCAAATCTCCGAGCCTCAGACTCACGGCCGCCATCTTACCACCACAGCCCGGCCGCGCCGCGCGGGGGCTGCCGGGAGCGCGAGCCGGAGGAAGGGGGGCCGCGGCCGCGCCCATTGGGCGGGCCCGTCACGTGGGCGAGTGGTCTGTCACGTGGGCGAGTGGTCTGTCACGTGGGCCGGGGAGCTGTCAGCGGCCTCCGCCCATCCCGTCGTGACGGCCGCGGCGCCCATTGGCCCGCGGGGCGGGGGCGAGGCAGGGGCGCACCCAGCCCCTCCGGGCGACCCTGGCCGTGACGCCGGCCCGCCGCTGACTCGGAGGAGCTCCGTCTGTGGAGCGCACCATCGGAAGTCTCGCTAGCGGCCTGTAGGGCGGTGCTACTCTGCCGGCCAGTCCGGTGGTGGCTCCCGTCCCCGTCCTGGCGGAGCCCGTGTTTGTGCCGGGGCAGCGAAGGGCATTGTAGCAACCCCCGAAGTAACAGCGGTTCCTTTAACAGAATTCGGCTTAAGGAGCGGTAACCGAATGGTTCTGCTGCTGCCAGCTGCTCGCTGCCTTCGGACTGCATATCCCCGCTAGCCCCCGCGGGGCCACTCCAGGAAGCGGCGGGGTTGGAATATGGTTTGCGCTCGTTCTCCCGAGCAGGGGGAGACGCCGTATGTGGACGCCGCTGTTGTGGAGCTGCGTCGGTGTTTCCTGACGACTTGCTGTGTGTGGTGATGCCTTTCATTTCTGTCCATCTAACAAAGCCAATTTCACATTTTTCCAAGCCTTCTTGTCGCCTCTTCTGCTCTGTGCACCCACAGAAACTTGAGTGTCGGTGCCTTAAAAGGACACGAGCTTGATCCCTGTGCTGCACAGCCCCCGGGTTAAAGCTCCCCACTCTGTACCCTGTAATAAGTGGGGTTATAAGTGGTTTAACTGCTCTGCTATTTCCCCCAAATTTGGGTGGATTGAGGTCAAGTGTCTTATGCTAAATCGGTGTTTCTCAGCTTAATCAGGTACTCCCCACTTGTTCCTGTGGCCCTGTCTTTTTTTCAAGAGATGCACCGTATTAGTCTTGTTTTAAGAATGTTATCAGCCTTTTAAAAGTGTGGTTTACTTTTTTGTGTGTGTAGCACACATGCACACACCTCTTTCTTTCCACGCATTAACCCTGGCTGCTGGCAAAACCCAGTCGGTATCCTGAATGCCTTCAACATAGGACTCTGCAGCAATGCTGGGATTGTTGTGCTTCCTTTAAGATACCGATTTAAAAGAAAAAAAAATCATCTCCTGTTGAATTTAATTTACCAGTCTGTAAGGTAGGTGGGACCTATGCTGTTTCTACTTATTAGAAGTGTGGTCTCACTGCACTACCATTCCATGGCTGGAGCAGCTCAGGAGAATTTGTCTCATCGCGGTACGGAGTTCGAAGACCCGTCTGCGTCTCGTGGCCCAGCCTCAAACTGAACTGGGTCAGACCTGCAACGTTGCTTTAATCTTCCTAAAACCCGGTTTACTCAGGCTTTGAACGTTCCCTGACGTAGCTGAATCTGCTCAAATAGATTTTCTATACCAGGGGCTGTTCAGATCCATCTCAGCAACCAAGCCCGGCTCCCCCGGGAGCCGCCCAGCACGCAGAACCATCAGGCCACGCAGGGCCTGCCGGCACCGACGGGTCCGCACCGCAACGAGAAGCCGCGGTACTGGGTGAGCTCCGCGGGCAGCAGCGGCCTGAGAGCACCGCGGCCGTGTGGGCCGCGCGGAACGCCGCGTCTGAGCCTGCGGACGGGCGGGGCCACTTCCGCGGGGGCCCGGCACGGCTTCCGGGAGCGGCGGGTCCCGCTGCGGCTCCGTTCCGTTCGGCTCCGCGCGCTTGGCCGCCGCCATGGCCCGCAGGAAGCTGCACCGGCCCATCGCCGCCATGGCCAAGAAGATCCGCGAGTACCGGGCGCTAAAGGACCGGCCGCGGGACTCTCAGCGCTTCGCCGTGGACTACGAGACCATGCGGCGACCGCTGACGCAGAAGCGGCTGCCGGTGCTCGCCTGGGAGGACGTGCGGAACGAGAGCCGGCTGTTCGCGCTGCTTTGCCGCCTACCGCGCTTCGGCGTGGGCCGCACCGTCACCCGCAAGTCCTGGCTGTGGGCGCACGACGAGCCCTGCTACTGGGTCATCACCAAGGTGAAGGTGGACTACACGGCCGAGGTACCTGCTCCGTCCCTCCCACCGCCCCGCCGCCCCGCCGAGCCCCGCCCTCAACAGGTTCCTCTTTTCTTTGCAGAACATGGACCATGGAAGAGCCTGGGGCTACCTGACCTTCAAAGGTAAAATCGACTCGTTTTCCCACACACGTGGGCAGGGCTAAAGAGCACCGGGTGGGGGAGGGTGGCAAGGAAACCGGGGCTTCCGTCCCTGGGAAGTCTGTTTTTCTCAGATCTTCTAATGGGAAAGAAAGTTCCCCGAGTTTGAGTTTCAAAAGCTGGGATCTAGCCCCCTCAGAATGTCTTTCCAAGGAATGCTGTGGGAGAGCCAGTGCTGAATGACCTTGGGGAACAGCAGCACTGAAAGGGTGTTAGATGAGCTGACAGACTGTTCTGAGACTTTGAAAACAAGACACAGTATGAGCATGAAGGTATTCCAATTAAAATTGTCACTAAAAAGGAAAACGTGCAATGGCAAGTGAGTTGTGTTATTGGGATTTTAAATTAATAATTGGAGTTGAATGAATGAATTTTCCTTTTTAGAGCTGCTTTATATTAAATATACAATTGCCCCTTACAGGAATTACTGAAATAATACTCATTCAGAGGTTTTAAAGTTGTTGAGCGTTTTTAACACTCAGTATTCCAGGAAACTTTCATCAGTGTAGGGAGAAATTACTCTTCTTCCTTAGCCATGGAAACAGAACTTGAGAGAGACGAAGCAAACCTTTAAATTAAGAGAGGCAGTCACCCACAGGCTGGAACATCTTGCCTGTAGTCCTTCCAGCCTGTTTCTGATTTGATTTCCAAAGACAGAAGTGAGATCCCATAGTATACCAGGCAATAATCTGTCCAACCCTTGGAAAACTCTGTTTACTCTTGCCTGTTGTAGCATTTTGGCTGCCAAAGTGTCATCGCTTGCTGTGTTTCCTGGAGACAGTTTGTTGTGATGATGTTGCCCACTGGTGTTCATCATCTTTTCCCAGGCAAAACTGAAGAGGAAGTGAGGGAGATTGACAAAGCCATGTACCATGACTGGCGTATGGTGCCCAAGCATGAGGAGGAGGCCTTCAAGAAATTCATCCCAGTGCCTGAGGAGACTGTTCGGTTCCTGCCATACCCACCGCTGCTCCGAGCCATGATCCTTGCACAGTGGCAGAAGGAGGGTAAACCAATCATGGAGGAGCCAGTTATTGATCTGGAGAAGGTCCTGGCCTCTCCCCAAGAGCGGGCAAAGAAAAAAGCTACAGGAACACTGGTATAAAGGCGTGTCCTGTGTCCTGAGCATCCTACATGTTCTCACTGCCTGTTAGAAGCCCCGTGCATGGGGGTCTCACAGAGACCCCTGTGCCCATTATGGTAGGAAGTTTCCAGCTTTCTCCTCAGCCCTGTGCAGTCACCTCATCTGAAAGGAAAGATGCAGATGCATTTGGACTCTTTTTCCATAACTTTGATTTCAGTCAACAGAGAAATTTTCTTGGTTCCATGGATAGTCTCTGAATACACAGCTCCTGTCAGCCAGCTGCAGTTCTGTGGAGCATAGCATTTTTTAAATAATTTGGGTCCTGCATGAATCACAGAAAAACGACTGTGAATATCACGGTATTTCAGAAAGCTGAGAAAAAATGTATCTGCAAATGAAAATAAATGTTTTCTTAATTCTGCAGCACAGTTCTTAGAAAACTCGGGGATTTTTTTCAGTGCCTGGAGATCATCATGATGGCCAAATGCAGAGCCATTAGCTCAGGCACAGCATCAGGGTCTCTGAACACTGCAGAATGATCTGAGTTACTTGCATATGAAGGCAGTGAGCAAGAAGTGAGGAACATGACTTGAATACTAAGCTAATCCAAAGCTATCCATCTCTTACTCCCAGAGATGGCTGTCAAGAGATAGGAGAAATTATTTTAGTTCTGGTGATGCAAAGGAGATGGGATTAGCTCTTACCATTTGAAGCCAATTGTAATGACCCCTGTTCCAGGGCAGCACGTTGTGACCATTAAAACGTGCAGCTCCTGAGCACAATTCCTGGTGTTTCATCTTCTCTTGCAGTGGCTGTGGATGCTGCTGCTCTTGTCAGGGGCTCTTAGAGGGTCTGGGTGTGGATGGAGGGAGCACAAGAGCTGTTCTGCTCTATGGATCAACTCCCTGCAGAAGCAACTGTTTTAGTTCCTGTGTCTGCAGGTAGTCAGGAGGTGTTGATCATTTACTGCAGCATCCTGAAATAACAAATAGCCTGAAGGAATTTAGTGAGGGAGAGCACAAACTGGACTCTGCTCCATGCAGTGACTGTGGCCTGGATGAGACTGGGAACGTGTGGCCCCAGCCAGCAGGAAATGGCAAGAGCACAAGAATTGACATTAGCTACCTGGATTTCCATAGGGTTCCTCACCAGAGGCTCCTGAAGGATTAAGATACTATAAGAAGGAAAGCTTTTCTTGTGAGTTAGAAGCTGGTCCTGTGACAAGGTGCAGAGGCTGGGAAGAACTGAGCCTGCTTTGTTGTGGCAGGAGAACTCTAGTTCTCTGGCTTCAGAAGGAATGGGAGAAGCCAGGGGAGGGAGAATCCAGAGTGTTGTTAAAGGCACAGTTTGAGGCTGTCAGCCTTCCCATGGCAAATGCTGTGGCTGGCAGGTAGTTGTCTGGTTCCCATAGCCTCCACTATGGCTCCACTATGGACACTGGGCACTGAGCCTTCCTGTCCTCACCATGACTGAGGTACTATTGAACACAAACCAAGGACAAGGGAGATGAGAGGAAGGTGTCATTGTAAGTTAGATGGGATGAGTACAACAGTCTAGTGCTCTGTCCCACACAGCTGGGATCTGAACATAGCTCCAGCACAGGAAGTGTCTCCCTGCGGGGGCACAGGCCGAGAGGGTCTGACCACAGTGGGCAGAGGCAAGTGCTGATGACAGCATCCCCCAGCAGCCCCAGAAGGGCAAGAAACAACTCATGACCAGGGTATACCAGGGAGCCAAGCCAGGAGCAAAAGCAGATGGAGCTGATAAGGCATAGAGTCATCCAACAGCTTGGGTGAGGAGGGATCTCTGAAGATGATTGTAGTCAAGACCTGTCCCTGCCAGGTCCAAGGAGTCTATCCAGGAGCAGCAGGAGACAGACACAGGTCATGCTTAAAGGAGGCTCCTGGGCAATAGGAGGAAAGGGCCCCTGTACGAGGGGTGGGGGGTCTAGGCGGTGCTGATCAGGGCAATTATGAGCTACTGCTGAGCTCAGGGCCAGAACACCTGGGGGAATGGGTGTCTTCTCACAGAGCCCTGGGCAGCTTGGGAGCCTCTGCCCTGATGGTGAAGGTCCCTTCTGGGAAGCTGCACAGCCTGTTTGCCGTATCTTGGATTCTATGCCCAGAATATGCTGTGAGCTCTGTTGGGCCTCCCAAACTTGTATGTTACCTCACCAATCGTTTACCAACACACAGGGATTGTCTTAAGGGTGACAGCAGTGACCTGCTTCTTTAGCCACCCTGGTGGGTACCAGACATGGCTGCACTTCACCCAGGACCCTGCTCAAATTGCTTCCATCTGTATTGAAGGGTGCAGTCCCACAGGTTCGGACAGGTCCCAGCACATTTCCAAAACTCATTATTGAGGTGCCTGCATTAACTGTGTAGGCACTGCCAGTTATACTACACCCTGGCCTGTGCCACACCACAGTGCATGTGGTGGTCACAGAGGTGACTCACCTCAGGGCTCCCTGCTCAGGACAGAAGATTCTCCTCTCCTGTCTTAAGGACACGACTCCCTTGTACCTTGCCATGTCTAGCCCTTGAATCAATGCAGTTCTACAAAATAACTATGAAGGTGTCCCAAGTGTTGCTGGGACTGAGGGGCTCCCTGCAGTTGACAGCAATGTCACAGATGCCTATGGGACGATGAAGTGCCACCCTCCATATGTTGAAAACTGACTTGATCTATTAACCCTGGCAGTTCACCTGAAGAAGCCACCCTGACTAAAGCTGCAGCAAGCCACCAGCTGGATGCTTTGCTGCTCTGGCTTCTATTTCTGAAGTTACTCAGCTTTTATTTCTGCCACTGGTAGAAGCTACAGATTGCACTGTTGCTTGCTGGACCAGCCCCTGCTACTGCTCCAACCTTGTGAGCCATCCACATCTCATTTCTTGCCACTAAACTGCTCAACAGGAACACTTGAGCTGCATTCCCACCCTCTCAAGTGTCCTGCTGTTAAAGACTGAGCAGCAATCCCAGTGCCTTCAAAGGAACACAGTGCACTGCCCAAGCTGAACGTTAACACGTTTATTACGCACAGAACAGATACAGTTTGTTGTTGATAGCATAGGGGACAAAGCATAGGAACATATTCATACAGCAGGCTCTTTACAGAATGCCATCTTCAGACCAAACAGCGGAGTTTACAGGCCTTAAGACACTTTTTAAAATCCTTTTGTAACATACAAGATACTTTACATACATCACAGTGGAGATACGACAGAGAAGTGTACTGAAGCCAGTCAGTTTTCACCTTGATGCCCAGCAGCCACCCAAGGCCGCAGGAGAGACCAGCAGAGGCTGGGTCTCCCCCCTGCGGCTGCCCCTCTGGGCCATGTGCTTCTCTTGGTGGAAAACACGGCATTGAGCTGGAAAGGAACCCGATGGGAGATTTCCTTGTGTTGTCAGGGCCCAGTGGGTGGCAGGAGACTGAGTGCTGTCCCTTCAACGGCTCAAACAAAATACAGAACAGTCAGTGGTACAAATGTGGCAATTCTGATTTTCCTATGAAAGGGTTGACAGAGCTAAGGAACTGGATCCTACCAGGGCTTTTTTCCTTCAACTAGCCCAAATTCTGAAGTTTGCCTGGCCTTAACTGATGAAGTATCACATGACAGTGGAATCTGTGGTCTAAATGTTATACTGTTAATTTCAATGCACTCTGTGTTAGGATCCAAAGAGGTCATCCTAGCAAAAAGCATATGGGGAAAGTGAATGAGAAGCCTGGCACGGTCAGCAGTGCACCAGAAAAATGCCCTTGGTGAAAGATCCCCCAGCATGCAGGTGGTGGCTCCAGGTATGCCTTAACCCTGTGTCAGTCACAGAGCTCCGTGTGCCAATGCCTGGAAGATGCCTTCTGGCTGGATTCCTGCCTTGGAGAGGAGTGGTGTGGTGGGTGTGTGTCACCAGCACTGCTCACAAGTTGCATGGGCACCACTGTGGCTGGCTGAGGCCTTTGTTTGCCAAAGATATCTCCTGTAGAGGAAATTATGCCCCAGCCTTTCCTGAACTGTAGACAGAAAAGTTGTTTCAGTGCTGCTACATCAGGAGAGATGCCACATGTTAAAGCATCCCCTGGGAATATGACATCCTTACAACACACCAGGAACTGCAAGCCTGGTCCATGGCAGCAAGCACAGGACACACGTGGAAACTTTCCAGGAGATGGAGGCTTGCCCAGCTGCTTTCCCCATACTGTCACAAGGACAGGTCTCGGTGAACCCCAGAGTGCTGCACAGGTGAGGGAAGAAACAAGATGACCACCAGGAGCTTCCAAATTCAAATTCATCACTAACAACTGTGGCTTGCCCTAGTTCTGTACATCCAGAAAACAGTTTTCAAGGGACACAGAATTTGTCCTCGTGGGACAGTGTCAAAAAGGGAGAACACATCATGGCCTCTACACCTGAAATGTCCACATTCTGCATCTTGAGCTAAAAAACAATCTCCGTGGCCCCATTTTTTGCTGCTGCTTTTGTAAGCAGGATGCATGTCTGCAATCGCTCAGTGCTGCTTACACAGAAAGAGTCATCACCACTTTTCTTGGGGGCTGTCAATTTTTTCTGGAAGTGAGAAATTTCCAGTTTTTCAAACTACTTACTAGCACAGTCAGCACTTGTGATGTTAGGTAAAAGAGGTCAGGAAACCTAGCCTCAATTCCTTTTTCTGTGTGACATCAGGTGAGACACAGCCTTGACTGTACCTGTCCGGTCTTTCCTAACCAGCAACCAAGTCTCTGTTTTCCTGTGAAATCTCCTTCCAGTAGTTCCTGGAAAGGAGACACAGCCTTGAGATAAGGCAATCTCAATGTGTTTATACAGAACTCAGAGCAGATCAACACCATCTGCCCTTGCCCATGTTTTAAAAGCCACCAAATGCAATGCAGAGATAACCACCATCTGAACCTTTCAGAATGAACTCAGGAATTCTTTTCTCCCTGGCAGTTTTGGAAGGGAGAGTTAAAAGTATTGCCTTTTCTGTTCTTAACAAAGCAACGTTCCAGTACCCCCTTGCTACCACAGCTGTTTGGCCTCGACAACGAAACACCCATCTCTCATCTGAGCCCACCGAACAATCCTCTTGGGACACACAGGCACCCAGCCACACAACTGCTAAGGCACCAGCAGAGCAGAGGAAGGGACTTTACCCCTGCAAAGATGGAAGATGTGATCCCCACAGTAAGGGTGGTGCTGCCTTCTCCAGCCCCACAGGAGAAGTGCTGCTGAAACGATGATACTCCTTGGAGGGTTCCTTGGACTGGCTGCTCTCAGTCCAGAGGATGTTATTCTGTGCTTAAGAGTGAGTAAGGATAAGATGAAGAGTCCACTGGTGAACTTGAAAGGATTTCTGCTGGGGTGCTGCAGAAGTGATTCGCCATCACTGTTTTGGCAGGGGATGCCTGGGGACACACTTCTTTCTCATGCAGGTGGGAGTGAGGCAACCTGCCCAAAAACCTGAGCCACCCTCCTCCAGCTGCCCCCTCCCAACACTGGGCAAAGGCTTCCCACAGTCCTGGCTCCAAGCTCACTTCATGATGTACTGCCGTTTCTCTCCTGGTAGATGCCAACTCCAGAGCAGAACAAGAATCCAACCACGCTGAAAGCACAAGGGCCCGAGATGAAAGCTGTGAGTTCAGAGGTTTGAGGGGATCACAGTCCAAGGCAGGAACCATTGCTGTTGTCCAGGGTCAGTTTCCAGCAGGAGTTTTTAATGCAGGTGTTCTGTATGTACATCTTGGCATTCAGGCGGGAGAAGGGATGCTTACATTGTGGGAAAGGAGGAATTCTCACTCAGGGATGTATGATACCTGCCACACAATAATGTGGCTCCGTTCAGCCTTGGAAAGTACTGGCTTCACCTGGGTGGCATCTCCTGCATTCTCCTCTGTCTCATCATCTTCCCCATCCCCTGAAAAGAGAAAACAGAGAGTAAAAATGGCAGGAAAGAAAATGCCAATACACCTTTTAGTGTCTCAACAGTCTGAGTCAGCTCAGTGTGAACTGAGATCATCCTCTGTGCCTGGAGAACATTTACAGCAACACCATGGTTTTCTGAAGCTGGACTGCATGGATGACACAAACCAGCTCCAGCAGCAGCAAAAACCACCCTTCCTTTTCAGGGAAGCCGATTTTTACACACAGAGCACCCTCAAGCAGCATGGGTGATCACATTGGGGCAGCAAAGTTTGGAACCAGTGGCACAGATGGGTTTGTTCTTTCCAGAGCCATTCATGCAGCCACATAGCAGAGACTGACAGTCTTGTGCTGTGCAAGCAAAATCTGCCCTTACAGCCAGATGCAGGAGAAACAGAGTGCGGGGCTTTTCTGCTTTGGCTCCCCACAGCAGTGATGCCTTGCTCCAGGACCAGAGCTACACACCCACTCCCTTTCCAGACGCCTCCCACCAAGGGTGCTCACCAATCCGGAAGTCGATGTACCCTTCTCCTCCACTCAACACCAGGACGTTCTTCAGCTTCTGACCCTCGGTCTCGCTGGCCGCTGTGCTGGGGTTCTCTGAAGGGCTGTCCAACACACTCCCATTCAGAGTCGCAAGGACGTTGCCTGGGAGAGGACAGACGTGCTGTTGGTGCCTCTGCTCAGCCCCCAAGCAGTTCACACACACAGAACCACATTGGGCAAGAACAATTCCTTCTGGTAGTCAAATCTGCCAGTCAGTGCAGTTTAAATGCAGAAGTGTGAACCACAGGAAGTGCCTGGACCCTGGTCTGTTGCAGACCAGCTCCAGCCCCTGCTACAAAAGAGATGGTGAGACAAGCCCCTGCTGAGGCAGGGCTGTGCACATCCTTACCAGGCACAGAGACGAAGAACTTGACAGCATCACGGTGGCCATGGAAGCAGAGCTGTGCCTGAGCCATGGAGCAGTAGGGAATGAAGCTGCTGGCAGCTTTGTCACTGTTGTCATCACCATACACGTGAATGACCCCGCCGGAGCGACCGCCCTCTCCAGAGGTTGGTGAAGTCTTGTTGGCTGGGGACAGGAAGGAGGAATGTCATCAGTGATAACTTTGAGTCCCCTTTACAGAAGGGACTCAAATAGAAAACTTGTGAGCTGTGAAGGGAAACCTTTAAAGGAGCAGGTCTCTTTTAAAGGTGTTGTATGAATGATGTGATGGAGGATACTACACCAGATTACACAGTACCTCTCTTTTAGACTGGGGCAAGCTAGACTGGTGTCTCAGTAAAGGACTCACCAGCAGTGATCCTATCTGGCCTCCAGAAATCACCTACTGTCCTAGGATCAACCTTGGTCTTTTGTCCTTGGCAGGGTATCCAAAGTGTCCACTGTCCCCAGAGACACCCAGGGCACCTGGAGGAGTATTACTGCTATTTTCTGGATTGGTGAAGTTGCTCAATTTCCAAGTCAAGTCCTTTGCTCTTGCCAAGTCGTGAGCACACATGCTGCTGAAAGCAGTCTCTGAGTCTGTTGAAGCCTCTCGGCCCAGTCAAAGCCATCACAGAAGTGGACTGAAATCCTTTCTCAGCTCTTGATTTAACCATGACACCAGATTGTGAGCTACTCCAGCAGTGAACATCTTTCAGATGTTCACCATCCACAGCTTCCAAGGATTTCAAGGTGAACTCAGAGGCCTGCATCCTTCATGACCAGCTCTGAGAATGTGACAGTTTCCACTCACCAAGCAACAGAGACCAGTGCTCAGAGCTCAGGGTCGGAGATGCTTTCCTTCTGCATACACCCACACCAGTACAACAGGAACAATAGTAAATCAGGCAGGTTTCACTTTTCTGTGAGAGAGGTTGATTGCTTCATTAATTATCTGTAGTTCTGTGCTTTAACTTGAGCTGAATTTCAGTTATTAAGTGACTTGGACAAAAGAGACTCTTCCTTACCATGCTCAAGCTAGGATGGCGAGACAAGTGCAAATACTTTGATGGAAGAATGAGCATCGGTGTGTGTATAGTATCTGACTTCTTACTGCAACTAATATCAGATGCTTTAAAAGGAGGAGACACGTGTTGATAACATGTCTGGGCAGCCACATAAATGTCTTTGAGTGAGAAAAAACCCATCTAATTTCTGACCCTGGAAAGGCATGAATTTGAACTCAGACCCTGCCTTAGCTGGAACAAACCCAAACAATTCTTCATGTTTATCAAATCCCCTTGGGTTCAACATCTTGTTTGATGACTTACAGCTGGCAGGTGCCATAGCACCTACTGCCATTGGCCTGAAACTGATGGGAGAAACATCCTTGGAAAACCAAGGATGACCTTGGAAGAACACTCTACTCCTGCTTCCTGCTTCTTACTGAATTAACCTCTCCAGCCCCCCATCTCAAACCTGGTGTACTACAGTAAGGGAACCACTGTTGAAGAACAATGACTCTTAACACAAAAAACCAGAGGGATCAACAGTGAGATGGAAAAAAAGTGCTTATAGCCATGGGAAATGAGGATATTTACATGACTGTCTCTGGTTGCACTTTTCCAACGCAACTTAAAATGAAAGAGGGATGAGAAAAAATGAATGGAGAGAAGTTGAATGGCAGAATGGAAGGGTGGGAGAGTGACTGCATAGGGAGATGGGTGCAAAAGGAGTGAGAACTGAGGAGAGGAGGCAATGAACTTACCCCGGAGCCCAAGGAGTTGGCCTCGGTGGAGGACTACAGCTAGGCACAGGCAGGGAGTGGGAACACAGAGGGGCACAGGAAGTGACAGGCAGGATGGGAGAGAAGAAAAAGGTGATTACTGGGAAATAATTCAGGGGCAACAGAAATAGTATAAACCCTAGAGAAAGCATCACAGGAGCTTTTATGAATTCATACTAACACTGTTCTTGTTCACTTTGTTCTTATCTTACAGGGACAAATGTGATATTTGAGATGGGAGAGGGACTATGTCATAAGGATCCACTGCTATATTTTTAGTGAGATTTTCCTGCTTACCATATTTGACAGGAACACCCAAAGATAAACCAGCTGGTTTACAGCAGGGAAAAAATTTAACTCAGAAGAAGGACAGCAGTCTTAATACAAAATGGGCTTCAGAATAGGAACTCAGAAACAAGATCAAAATTGCAATGCACAAAGAGGACTGTGTCACTGCCCTCCTGGTGTCAGCCCCAAGCACATTGTCGTGGTTTGGGAAGTTTGGGGGGTCTAGCTTTTTGGGTGTGGTAGGGGCCAAAAGATGGCTCCTGTAAGGAGCTTCCAGAAGCTCCCACAGCTGTCCAGTCAGAGCCTATCTCTGATGGCTCCTGGAAGATTGATGTGCTGTTTTCCACAGTTAGGCCAATTAAGAAGGACAGAAACGCCTCTGCGACAGTAAATTTAAGAAGCAATCTCTGTAGTACGCATGCGCGTGCCATGTAACCCTGTAGTCATGTAGTTAGTAGATTAGGCAGGGGAGAAGGAGTACAGCAAATAACTAGGAAAAACAACTGAAACACCAGATATGAAAGCCAGCAAATAATGCCAGTCTGCCAAAGAAGAGAAGCAATGGAGGAGGAGGTTCCTGCAGCATCGGAACTGATACATCTTCAAAGCCTGTGGTGAGAGACTTTAA
>VZRZ01002937.1:93996-144400 GCA_013398175.1 Climacteris rufus
GGGGGGGGGGAATGGGAAGACAGCAGAGAAGAGAATATTTGGAAGATATTCCTTTGTTTTTGCTTGCTCCTTTTACTCTAATAAATTCACTTTATCACTTAAAAGCTCTGACCTTGTCTCAGCCTGATTTTGCTCCTCTACCAGCATTTCTTATCATAGGTTTAGTAACACAGTTCAATTCGGAAGGGGGGAAAAAAGCAATCTTAGTGGGGCCTTAGCCGTTGGCTGGGGCTAAACCACTACACGCATCCTGCTCCACTGCCCTCAGAGGATACCATCCCAAGCCTGACTTCCAGGAGGATTACAAGAGGTTTGCTCCTTTTATACAAGAGCTATTTGTTTCTCAGCTACTGTGAACACTGGTGAGAAAACATACATTTGGCTGCATTCTGTTGAAAGCAACTGCAATCAGCCTCAAGTCCTACTTCCCCACGATGATTTGGATAAGACCGTCAAAATAAGATGCTGACAGACAGATACAGGACAGGACTAGTAAGAGCTTAAACTAAACTTCCAGCTCCGGAGATGCACCTATTTACTCTTACTGCTGAGTCCCTTCATCAGGCTGGGTTTGGTGTAGGATACTTATTTCTACTTGACTGATAAAGCTGAGCCCTGACTTGAGTAAATGGAGTTTTTCTAAGCTCTGTTTCTAGAAAATACAGCTATGGAGACATTTAGAAGACTATGCCAGAATGAAATTTCCAGGGAGCTCTTCCTGGTGACTTTTCATCCCATGGCCTCCTTTTTTGGTGACACTGCAATTCCCAAACCTTTGTTTCTCCTGCTTCACAGTAGCTACAGAGTCAGTTCACGTCACTCTGCCCTGTTAAGGTCATGCTCTAAAAAGAAGACTGTATGGATGGTAGAGATGTCACTGGTCCCCCCAAGGAGGAAATAGTGTCAACAAAACAGAAAATCACAGAAACAAGTACCTGTTTTGTTCTAAATAGGTTACATCCATTCAAGAGAACACTTAATTCCTTAATAAAGAGGAGTTACATGAAGTCCAGGGCTGCTCATACTCTGGGCTCTTCTCCCTAAACATGGCTTTGATCAAAGGGGTGTCAAATGTCAGGAAAGCATCAGCCTGCCTGAGTCACCTGCCATGGTGCACAAATAACACCTAAAAGCTTCTTTTTTTTAAGGGGGACATAGGAATACCTTCAATAAATGTCACTTACTCTCAGTCAGGGGAATGGAGATGACAACACCGTTCCCGGTGCCCACCCAAAGCCGGTTGCCAGCGATGAGCAGGGCTGTGATTCGCACGAAGGAGAAACCCAGCTTTCCAGTGCCTAGGAAGCATGAACGAGAGTTGGGGAGTCAGTGATGACTTTGGGCAAGGTCTGTTTTGGGCAAATTCTGTCTTGAGCTCAGTAAGCAACAGACCCTCACCTAGCATCTTACTGACGTAAGGCTCAATGTCAACATCCTGCAGATGTTGATGGCTGTGGGCATGGTAGAGCCTCAGCGTGGAGTCCAGGCGGATGGAAACCCACACTCCATCTCCAATCCATGCCAGCTGTCGCACCTGGCTCTCCCGCCGAGGGTGGGCATCAAAGGATTTCTGAAATAGGTGAACTAGTGTGAGTTCACAAAAGGTTTGGCATTGTCTATACTCCATGTATACATATACTCCATTTTCCTCAACTGAGATCACTTTTCTGGGTTCCAAAGTTCTTGGAGAAGCTGTGTTAATGCCAGCTGACCCCAGCAGTTCACTACTGTACACAAAAAATCCTTTGCTTGAGCAGCTGTATAGCTGCTTTGCACAGCTGACGGTCTTTTCAGACCAGCTGAGGAGCAAGAACATTTAAAAGACAAAGGCTTGCAATGTACTTGGTAGAAAAGGAAAACACACAACTCCATGATAAATTCCAAAGATCAAACTGCCTTGGCTCACTAATGCGAACTTCAGATCCAACACTTCTTCTCTCCTTGATTACAATTATTTCAAGCACTCTCAGATTTGTACCAACAGCACTGTACTGATTTTCAACCAAAACTCTCTAAACATAATTTTTTCCTTAGTGGGAACCTGGGGGCTTGCTAACTGTCCTGTTCCTATATTAACTGTACTGTTCTTCTGTGCCAAAATGCCTACAGATGGAGAAGCCTCAGACTGTATGTGAAAGGTCCCTGTAAAGCAAACACCTATGTTTGGACACTACGTGGCCTCGAAGACTCCCTAGTAAAGGCAAAGAAATTTAGACTTACCAACAGAATTATGCTCTGCAAAGGGAGAAAGGAATAAATATCCCCTGGCAGACTAGATCATAACATGACCCAGACTAACAGTTTGAGTCTTGCAGTCAGCAATGACAACCCAAAGGTTCTGCATTTCACACACTACAGAGAACAGCTGTAAGAATAAATACAACACAAGCATGTGCATGCATAGACACAGTATGTGCTCTCTTACCTCAATCTGCATTGTCTTTGGCTGAATAACATGGATTTTGTTCTTGTAGCCACACCAGACTCTATCATATACCACAGCCATGCAGCGGATGGAGTGGTGAGTGTGGCCAAGATCCATCAGGTGGTAATTACTGAGATCCCACTGACCATCTGAGGTAAGAAAGAAGTGTGGAAAGATGCATCTCCTCCGTGACATGTGAGCATACAACAGAATCCTCTACCTTTCTATGTATATCTGGGTATACAGACTTAGTTGATACTCAAATGCTGAGTTTGCTTATGTCTGTGACCTTCCCATGACTCCTGCTTCAGGCACAGCCTGACACTTATGAAACATGTAATAATAAAGATTAATTTGTTGTCTAATAGCACTCAAATCAGGCTAATTTAAACATCCTTTATTGCAATGAAGTGAAGAGATTTCTCTAACAAGTACAACAAAACCAGTGGAAGAAGAGGGAAGACAGCTGAACAAGACTGTGCAGAAACTTAAAAGGAAAGGGGCCATACAGTCCTTGTGGTGAGGCTTCCTCACATCATAGACTTGTGATGTGAGACAACATAATTCCCCCGAAGAGTCAAATCCAGGTGCAGGATCAGATCTCCCTTCTCTCACTCTTATTTTTAACTAACCACGCAGATATTATGTCCTTCACAAAAAGGCAGGCTCTATGTCATGAAGCTTTATCTTATTTCTGATGGGAACAATTTTAAGGTGTCAACGGTGAGGCTTGAGCTCATGACAAAGGCTGAATCCAAATTTGAACTGCACAAGCCCAGAATCTCTGTATTTCTGCTTGCTGAATGAACTGCTACTCAATGAATACTTAAGTTCTTTATATGCCAACATTAGTCACAGTTAGCAAATTCCTATGTGCTGTTAGGTGTGAACACAGCTAAGAAACTGCTCAAGCCACAGAGAAAGAAAATCCAGAGCAGTGAAGAGGACTAGAAATTGAGTTTACTAAGTGTACTTCAAAGAATTGCACAGCTTATGTATTCCTAAATGTGTCATGTTTACTCCATGTACTGCACAGCACATACATACACATTTTTGTTCAGAAAAGCTTACAAAGTGGTGTTAGAGTACACCTTAGATGGTTTAGGGTAGCAGTTAGTGTATAACAGCTATGTGTTTTAACTCTGTATTTGTACTCCAGCAGCCAGTACCTATTCTTCTCATCTTGGAAGAGCATTTAATCCACTGCTGCACTTTCAGCCAAATTTTGTTTTCTCTATTACATTGATTCTTACCTTCTCCCCGGTGGAATATGGCTAGTGTTCCATCTGCCAGAGCAACCAGGACTCTCCCTTTCACATGCCTGAAATAACAGAAGAGTAAATACATATGAAACGCTGTAGAAGCAGGGACTAACAAACTTCCTGCCACCCATACACACCATCTTTATGTTGTCTCTACAATTCCCAGTCAGTTTAGCATTGCAGGAACATCCTGCAAGAGGTGACACCTCTTACCTTCACTGCAGTAAGATCACTACAGCTCTCAATTTCCTGTTGAGGAAATTCTTCTCCTTCACAATACAAACCCCAACAATTTCAACAAATTCGTCCTGATTTACCCCTCAGTGAAATTTTGCCTTTCTCTTTCCCACTTATTTCCTTCTGATATTGTTAATCATGTGTTCACTGAATTGGGTCAGGATTGCAATTGAGCAGGAAAATGGGATGGTATGAGACTTTCCCATAACAAAAACCTTGGGAAATTTCTCTCACAAACCAATGCACTTAGGAAAGCAAAGAAAAAGTTGTGGCTGCCACATAATTGGAATTGCTCAAGGCCAAGAATGTGGACTGAGCTTGGAGCAACTTGGTCTAGTGAAGATACCCCTACCTATGGTAGGGGGTTTGAACAAGATGTATAAGGTCCCTTCCAACCCAAACCATTCTGTGATTCTGTGAGTCTATGACAAAGAGCTGCTAACCCCCTGTAAAGTATCGCTTAGGCCCTGAACCCTCTCCATAGGCCCCATGGAACACACACTTACACCAGGCTCAGCACAGAGTCCTTCAGCTTTATTGAGTGCAGACATTTCTTCCAGCCGGACACAGCCGAGTGGACGTAAAGCCTGTGAGAGAGGACAGAGGGGAGGGTTAGCAGCAGGGCCCCACACTTTCAGCCTGCCCAGACCTGAGTCTTCTCTTCTGGTAGAAAAGGTGGAGGTGGGCTAAGAAAGTGAGGTTAAATCCCTGAGACTATGGTGAGCTGAGCAATGAAATGAGGAATGACAACCTTCTCCAGAAACAAGCAGTGAACAAAAGATGTGTGGACATGAAAAACAGAGCCCAGAGCAGGGAGGTGACATTGAGATCTGCTAGCCCAAAGGGAACCCACCAGCCATTCTGAGCTCCCAGCCACATGGTGGGGGCAGCACTAGTGCAGGCCCCAGCATCCCCGGTCAGCTCCTGATCTGGCCGTGTTGTGCTGGGCTCCATCTTCACCTGCCCATTCTCCCTGAAGAGGCAAAAGAACAGTATGAAAGATTTAGCAGCAGTGCACAGAATGCCCACCTAGGCCCACAGCCCGGCACACACAGACAGGTACGGGCCCCTGCAGACACAAATCACTTCCTTCTCTTTGGTAGTTTTTAACTGCAAATCTGCAATTTGCAGTATTTCCTTCCTCCCCCTCTTACAAACAAGTACTTCAAATCTACACACCCTAACTGAGTGTTTAGCCAGACTACTACACAAACAGTATTTTTTCTCTGTTCATTTCCAACTTCAACAGAAACAACTTAGAACAACATGGGCATTCAGGAACAATCTGTATCCAAGACTTCCACCATGCTCTTCAGGCCGTCACATCAGCCTTGTTTGTCTTAAGAACTTTAGAGCAGTGAATATGCTTTCTCGGTTATCTCTACAGCACATCAGAGGTACTATTAGAGTAAATCAACCATCATTTCTACTCACAAATCAGTAAGCTCCTTCAGTAAGAACACGAAGCATACATGTACTTTGGAAGATCTACCTTAACCACAGGTCTAAATTCATAGTGAGAGGTCAAATATTTGCATTTTAACAGCTGACCCAGTCTGCTGGAGGCTGAACCATGTCTGTTTTCATTTTATTTCTTTGCCTCCCTACCATCCCATCTATAATACTGCTTGGGCACAAAACCAGTAGAAGGCTGACACTTTCTCAGAGGATCAGACTGCTTCTTTTATCACAAAGGTTATGAAAACAGAGCTGACCAATAACAGAACCATTACTCTGATCCCAGCCCACCTACCCGTTCTGCCTGGCTGCCTGGGCTGGGACAGGGTCTGTGAACACGTGCTCGGTGAGGGGCCCAGCCCGGGCCTGCATCGGCTCTGCCTCACTGGCACTGCTCTCTGGTACCTCTGTAGCCTCTGTTGCCTCCTCAGTAGACTGGGACTGGTTGATCTTCCCATTGCAGACAGGAGCCACCTCACCTGGAGGACAATGGACAATGCGAGATGTGCTGAAGAATGAGTCGGTAAGTTAACTATATAGACATCAGGCTGTCAATTCTTTAATTTATCTTTCCTTGCTAAACTCAATCAAGCCCCGAGCCTGTGCCACAGACAGCAGCTCATCCAGAATCTTCTGCCTGGATGGGGAACAAAGACTATTTTAAAGTGAGGCCTAACCTGTGACTAGCATAGCACAGCATCAGAAGGTCCCCAGAGCTCTCACTGCAGTATAGAGTCAGCAAGGGCAGCAGTATGATTTGCATATGAGCTTAATTGATTTCCCAAGGCTCAGGGAAAGCAGCAATAAGAACAGCAGCAACTGTTGCAGGGCAAACATCTCACCTGCCCAAAATACTGTTGTATGACCCCCCGCAAAGAGGCTGCGGGATGTGAATCAGAGAAAAAAGGAGGGCTCTAAGAAGAAACGTACCAAAAGAGCCTTTCGTACTCCTGTACCATAATAACAAACTTCTGGAGGCCTCTGAAGTGCTTAACTTTGCGACAGGAGGATGTGGCTGTAACACCACGAGCTTGTACAGTACTAGCTGTAACTGAACTGTCACTACGTTTTACGTCCCAAAACTCACTCTGTCCCTTATCCAGCACAGGTGTGTCCCCACGCGAGGAGCAGTTGCTTCGCGGCACATTGCAGCGGGTTGCACAGCCCACCAGCGTGATTCCTGCCAAGACGCCATCCTCTCCAGCTGACTCTTCAGGATTCACATCCCCCTCCAGGAAGATCTCGCCTGGGGGATAGTCACTCTCACTGGCCGCTGAAGGGCAAAGAACAGATTCTCATATAAATCAAGCACTCACTGCTAATTTAATGTAGCTGTACTCCTGAGGTCACCCTAACGAAAGAAGATGCTGATCCTTGGTGTTCACCACCCTGGGGAGGCACCACAGCATCCATCAACACCACGGCAGATCCCCTCAGCCCTAGCATCAGTATCCAAGGCAGGTTAGAGCTCTTCCAAACTGGACAAGGCTCGCTCCTGCTCCCAAAAACGATCCTTTGTGTGCCAAAGGAACGACTTACTGAACACTGGACAGGGAGGGATCTCCACAGAAAGGTCCTACATGAAGGGAAGTTCTGGGTTGTGATTTTGGGAAACAATTACAGAACACAACAAGGCCCAAGGGTCAGTTCCCAAGTGAGGACATCTGTCACTCCTCAGTGGGGCAGGTGACACTGTGCAGACCCCAGCCTGGGCCCCACTCACCGGGGATGCTGGAGATGCAGAGCACGTGAGCATTGCAGACAGTGAACTGGTCCACCACTGTGCCAGGCTGGTTGGCATCAATGATCACGACTTTACTGGTTGACAGCGTGCTAGTGAGGATCCAGACACGGCTGGATGTGGCGTCCATCTCATGGAGCTCCTTTGCCTTCGTGAAAGCAAACACACAGCCACAATCAGCATTCCTCTTGGATCAACCTGAGCCTAACAGTGCTTAGTAACATCAACACATGGTGCAATTTATTTTAAATATATATTCTATTCTACAATGGATTTATTTTCTATTTTATATATTTGTCTAATAATTTATATTTTAATTTTTATTAATTTTATTCCGGTCATGTTGCTGCACTAGTATCCAAAGCACTGGCCAAAGAGTTTGTCTAGCTCCTTAGGGCATGAGCAATTTGGCCACTAAGTTCTCTGTTGAGATGTCTGGCAAATGTAACACTGAACATTCCTTCAGCCAGAACACCTAAGTCTGGGATGCACCCAACTGATCAGCTTAAGGAAGCTGGTCACAGGAGAGTATAGGGCAGCAGTGTAAGACAGCTGTGGAGGAAAACCCTACAAACCAGACAGGATAAAATGTTGTATTGTTATCTGCAAATTACAGCTTGGTTCTTTAAAAAAATGAAAAAGTTAAAGATCACTTAAGGCTACCAAAAACCAGAACTGGATTAAATCCCAAGAGGCCTAAATGGACTCTCAGACTCTGTCTCTGTTATTTTAACAAAGCTTTGCCTGAATTTATTCATTATTTTTTTAATTTACAATGATGAGGGCTACATAATCTTCCTAGCAACATCATCAAGCATTTAACTGCCCTTATTATTAGGATTTTTTTCAAAATTCCAAGCGTTTCAAAAGCAGAAGTTGGAAAATTTTATCCTGGATGATTTGTCCCAAATCATGCCAAAAGTTACAGAAGAGCCAGAACACCACAGCCCTGCCCCACAAGTACAAGTCAGAGCATTTTATGACATACTACAAAAATACTGAGAGATGGGGCATAGCAGGGATAAAATGAGTGAAAACATCAGATATAAAAAAGTCCATTTTCTTTTCTAACCTTTTTCTTCTCAGGAGATGTATGGTTACTTTTGTTGTTCTCGCCTTCTACTTCCCTATCACAGGTGAGGGGATCACGCCCAGGATCCAGTTTCTGCCCATTCCCAGGCTCCTGTTCCAAAGGTCTCCACCCTGAGAGATTGACTCCAGCTGCACACCACAGCTAAGGAAAAAAACCAGGAATCTGAACTAAAAATCCTGCAAACTCCATGGTCTCTTTGAATTTAGGCACCTTTGTGGAGAACTACCAAATGTCAAACATCTAAAACATTTAGTTGGAAACACCAGATCTTGCTGATTTCTCCTAGAAGATACCTGATTTGATGGAGCTAAGATGGACGATCTCTGTACCCAACAAAAATCACTGCTTTTTCATCACTGCAGCAAAGCAAGCCAAGACATGGCAGATGTTTAACGAATTTAAACTGACAGAGGGGAGGTTAAACGAGACATTAGGAAAAATTCTTCCCTGTGGGCGTGAGAGGTTGGTGAGGCCCTTGCACAGTCTGTCCAGAAAAGTTGTGGCTGCCCCGTCTCCGGAATTTTGAAAAAACAGCCTGCTCGTTTAGCTCCCACATAAGCAGTTTTCTGAAATCAAATCCAGCTAACCTTCTGTGAGTTATTTACAGGGAGTTTTTAAAGAAAATGTTTGGAACAGGACTACAGAAACAAATACTAGATTTATGCAAAACCATAAGGGAACAGAACATTATCTAAAGATCACATAGAACCTTCTAGAAACAACAGTGAAAAAATTTTCTTACAATTTAACCATCAAGATAACTTTTAAAACTCATCTCTGAATGAAGTAATGACAAACTGTGTGGCAGTGTGTGTGGCAGCAGCCACAGCCTTGAGGGCTCAAGACTGGTGTGACCAGCCTGAGCCTGCCACTCTCTGAGCCACACTCCATGGTTAGGGTGAGCTTTTGGTTCACTCCCAGCATCCCTTTGGGTTTAGTTTACGTGTTACAGTTTCATTGGTTAGTTAGTATACGACTTCATGTTCTCTATAAGGTTAGGTTCTGGAAACTTCGTTTTGGTTTGGTTAGCCATTGGTTTCATGTAAATCTCTGTACCCCCACTGGTTACTTTCCCCTGCTTGTATCCCTATAAATATCCCTCTGTACTCCATTCCTTCGCCTTTGGTCCCCGGACGCATTCAGCTCTTTCCTGATCCTTGCGCCGCCTCTCCTGGATCCCTGGACCCTCTCCTGCCTTCCCTGCCACTTTCCCTGGGAATAAAGAGCTGGACTTCACATCAAGGCCCTTTTCTTGAGCCTTCATTCTCGCCTGCGCCTGCAACACCGGCTTGGGGCTCTCTTGCCTCCAGAGGAGCCAGCACTAAAAGAGCTGCCGGAGGAAGCCCTGTGTGTGGGGTCACTGCGAGCTGCAGCCCCCGCTCCACCAGGGTCACTCCCAGACTATCGCTGAGTGGCCTCCAGCAGGCCCCCGGAGCCAGCGATAAAACTGGCTATTTCAAAACAACCAGTTACAGCAGGTATGTCTGCCACCTGCACAGATGACCACTTATGCCCAACTGCAATGCTACATTCTAGTACTGACAGACATGGCTTCACAAAAATCTACTCCAGATACTACTGGCCTGTTACCAATGAATTCTGGTCAACGGTAGAATCTAAAGAGTGATGAAATGCATTTTTACTTTCACTTGCTCATTTTCATGAATTTTTATACTGGTTTGCATTACACCCTATGGAGTTTTAGCCAAAGTGTTATAAGCATAAAATATTGCTGAAAATGCTGCTGTTGTTGGTGAGTTGTCTCAAAAAAGCAAAAGTCATCAGACAGCAGCAGGGGACGTGGCAACCAGAACCAGCTGAGAATTGTGTCCTAAAATAATTTTTCCTACATCCACTACAAACCACCATTCAAAAAAAGGAAGCGAAAGATTGAATTTGGACTATATAATGTCAAAAAAATACAGATTGTTGTAAAAACTGCAGGTTTAGTGACCCAAATTCTTTCCTTATTTCATGTCCCCTTTCCAGACTGCATGGTAAGCAGAGACAACGTACCTTCATAGTTGGGTCCTTCTCTACTAGCGGGCGACAATACACAGGCACAGGGACGTTTTTCATGCGAGTATCTTCCTGACCACCATTGGGACTCAGCTAGGGGGAGAGAAGGTGAAAAAGTATAAAGCTGCAAACACCAGGATATAAAGCTGCCAACACCAGGACACGGAGAGAGAGATGGGATTGGTGTGGCAGAACCAGTGAGAGGTGGCTGCTGCTGAGGCTTCCTATCACATCTTTTGTGAAACAGAGTCCTTAAGGGAAGAGGAGCAGCCCACTCAAAAGACCATCTCACAATCATCAGTGCCCAAGAAATGGCCAACAGAGGCTACACATTGCCCTGCTGATAGAGAAACCACGTTCCCTTCAAACAGTGAGGACACTAGTGTTCTCTTCCATCATGACAGTTGAACTTGATAATCTTTTCCAAGTCTTTTCCAAACTTAATGATTCCATGGCCTGAAACTTTCAAGCCATGCTATAAGGTCTCTCCCTTTCAGGGGTATCTAACCAGTTAAATGAGTCACAGGCCAAGAAATGAGGCTGCTGTTGTTTCATCTTGTGTTACTGATGGGGAGAAGTGGGTGCAAACTGCATTTGTTTTTCATACTAAATGATTGTTAAAATTCTCAGAATATAAACGAAATAACTGCTGTTCAAGCCTAATTATAACAAAGGAAATTAAAAAAAAAACAAAAACTGGGCTCTGGATGGAAAAGTTTAATTTCTTTTGGTTTAGGGTACTTTCCAGTTTCAGTACTTTCACGCAGAAGAATGCCCCTCTATTGACTTTGGTGGAGGTATACAGAACATTAATTTGATCTGTGCCTACAATTATCATACAAAAAAAACATGCACATGGTACTTCTAAATTAAATTGTTAATGACTAAGGTGCTTAGTTAATGACTAAGGTAATCTGCCCCTCAGCCTGTCCAGACCATGGTCCCTACCTGCTTGTACTTGGCTGGGAGACTCCAGCCACAGGCCTGCAACCGCCCGTCATCGTTCCGCACGTGCTCCCGGACCTGCCGGTACTGCTCCCGCTTCTGCTCCCGGCGTGCTGAGGACGTGCAGTCACTGAGGAGAGAAGCACAGCATAACCTCTCAGCTGACAGTTAAAAATAGGAGCTAAGGGTGAAGGGAATGTGGCCACAATAGGGGAGGGCACACACAGCAAACCAAATCCAGCTGTGGAAATAGATGTCAGGAATCAGAGAGAGAAAAACTCTGTTGAGAAGAAGACACAGGCAGTTCTGATCGCTCTGTCACCTGAGCAGTGTGGCAGGCCAAGTCCTGGTCATCATCACTTAAGACGTTCCAAGAGCCCTTCAGAAACAGGGAATAACCCTTCTCTAAAACCTATGAATCTAGGAGATCACACCAATTTTTGCTGAGCTGTTAACAATTTACTGATCTAATGTCTCCACCAGGAAGGCATTTTGAGTTCCTTCCCTCTTCATAGTCAAGTATGGATTTTTCTGTCCATTTTTAAGCTTTCTCTGCTGACAAGGAAAATGTGCACTAACTGCTGGTTCAAACAGAAAAACTCCAGCTTTGCAGTGGCAAAGGTTAAACCAAAAGTTGGTCTCTGAGCTTTTAGACATATTTTCATAGAAACAAACACTGTTTATCAGCTCCAGCTCTCAATAGGCTTTTAAAATATCATTCTGAGGTACAAACAACATCAGCAGAAAAATTCAATCCAGTGGGCAGCCCCATTATATAATGCACTACTAGGAAACACTCAGACACCACAGCATGACTGTGAGATGTCATCAGAGAAACAGACGGAATAAGGGCAGTGGTATCTATACAGTTTACATTTATCCTTATCAAACAATCTCTCTACTCCACATCCAGGGTCTTTTCAAAAAATCCTTCTTATTGTAAAAGTTATCCTACTTTACCACCACATTCTTTAAAGTCCTTCCACAAAAACACACCACATGTGAAACCACACAACTTTCTCAACGGCAGAAGACATTGTGAAGTCATGTAAAGCACAGAAGAGTTTTCTCCCATCATGTCAGGGACACAAAGAATTGGGGTCAGACTCTACAGTAGCAACACTTAGAGGCTCACTTAGAGGCTCACTTTTAGCATGGTTAAGATTAAAACTGACTACTGTAACTTCAATATGCTGTGGAGAGAATTTTTGTCTTCAGTTAAACTCCTTGTCAAAAGGGTTGTGCAGACATTCCACCCCTTTGTCCCAGTGCTGCTGTCACATTCCACCACAAAAGCCCTACTTCATTCCATCCCAGTCTGCAAATACTAGTTCTGCAGAACTAGCGTGGGGCCAACTTGAGCTCCAGTGGTCCCTGCTGAGATGATCCATCATGGCCTGGAAAGCCATGGCCACAATATATTTGGGAGGACAAGGCTTGTTGAGCCCATCCATATAGTAACTGATGAGTGAAAGCTCAGGGAGATAAATCACAGGGGACAGAGACATACAAACATCCCACAGACAGTTTCTACAGTGGAAAACAGCTTATTTTAAAAAGTGCTGCTCTTTGGGAGAGCTGCAGGGGGACCTGGCTTGGCACACAGCTCGCAACTCACTCATCAGGGAAGAACTCGAGGGTGCGGCTGCCGGAGGAGATCTGGCACATGGTGTGGCTGCGCCGCTGGCTGAACCCCGCCGTGGTGGGAGACTTGTAGTGGATATTCACAGAGGGGTAGGTCCTCTTTGCTGGGGGAGGACTGGAGGAAGAGCTGAACAGACGGCTGAAGCTAGGGACAGAAAAAGGCCAACAAGTAAGAGAAAAGGTGCCTGAGGAGACAGGTGCCACAGATACACAAAACGGGAAGCAAGACATACAGGATCAGGGGCTGTAAGCCCATCACAAAAACTGCTCTACTTCAGACCCAGAGCTACATCCTTGGTTTGATTGGCATAAGCTGTTTTTAGCTTCCAGAAATAGGTACCTTCTGAAAACAGCCCTTTATTACAACTG
This sequence comes from Climacteris rufus, assembly GCA_013398175.1. NCBI lineage: Eukaryota > Metazoa > Chordata > Aves > Passeriformes > Climacteridae > Climacteris > Climacteris rufus. The sequence goes on from VZRZ01002937.1 coordinate 107,190, forward strand.
ACTGTGAGTGTATGAATGTTTCGATTCCAGGATACTCATGAACTTTTTCAGCTTGTAAAACAAAACCAATGTGGATGGTCAGATCTGATTTTAATTTCACTAAGGACAAAGGAAGTCCTTGAAGGCAAAAGCGGTAAGCCAACAACACTTCTCTCTCACATTAATATCAGAGTCTACTAAGTTGTTGTCTAAAGCAGAAATGCCAACACTCCCCTTTTTCTTAATCTTGCACAAACCACCAAAGAACTTACAACTGCCAAATGGTGGATTTCTTCTTCTCCTGGACAGATGGGTGCTCACGGGAAGCTCTAAAGACAAACACAGCAGAACCAAGTTAATTTCTGCATCTCTGCCAAGCATCAGGTCATTTCCATCAAGGAAGCCATGTCAAAAGTCAGAATTCATTCTAATGTGTTTCAAAAGACACCAGGGAAAGGGACATGCACTGGTCTTCAACGCAAGCACACCAAACCACTCTAAGTTTCAACATTGACATGAAGTACAAGTAAGTGTGTTTAATGCGAAGTTTCATCAACTCCCTGTAACACTGTCTCTGCCACAGACAGTGTGGGAACTACAGACCCCAGCATTACAGTAACTTCAAGCCATAGCCTTTAGAACTCATCAGTTAGAAGCAATACTCCTCCCTACAGCTTCTCCCAGCTTAATTAGCACACAAAAAAAGAGCAAGACAAACAACTGCCCAGTGTGTCCAAAAAACACTGGCAACACAAGATTTGCAGCTCAGGTTCAGGAACAACTGAGAAAGAATTGGGTATTAGGAGAGAAGCATTTACAGTCTGGAAAACTTCCATTACTTCTCAACCCCTGTGTTGGTAGAGGCTGCACTGACCACAAGGTCAAACATGGCCACGTTCTGTCCTAAACAGGGATGTTACCCAACACCCAGCCTCACCTGATCATCTCTGTCCACCTGACAGCCTCCTGGAGCTCCATCAGCCTCTCCTTGTACTGGTTGCGCTCCATGAGGACTCGGGCCATCTCCACACGGGTGAAGCGCCGGCGCTGGGCAATGGGAATGTTGTCCTGCAGAGGGGAGGAGCACTGCTTCAGCCAACAAAAGATGGAATGGGATTGAGGTTAGTACTGGGCAAGTTAGGGGACAGACACATACTTGTTAGTTCTGCTCCTGTCCCGCTTGCTTTCCCTCCCATTTCCCCATATAAGGAGCTAATTCCAGACAGTGAACTCCAAACTATGGCCCACGGACCTCTGGGTGTTCAGCAAACCCATAGAAATTAGAATAAAAATCACCACCAGCTTGAACATACTGCCCTCACACACACATATGCCCCAGTGAGGGACTATTGTCAGCAAGGTGCTTTGATAGTCTGCAAGTCTGCAATTGACAGTGGTCCATTAGTCCAGAAATTTGGAAACCAAAGTTTTAATTCATTAGCAAAGCCAGTCACAAGCAGCAGGGAGCACCGCATATTGCAATCTGCTCCCTCAGGGGGACTGAAAAGAGGAATTCTGTTAGTACAGATGGATACAGGTAGGATACAGGAAACTAAAGAAAGGCCTTTTCCTCTTTGGTGACATAACCTGACCTTCCAATGAGGGCACAGGTGGCTTTGGGTTGAGAACCACAGGAATGGGAGTCTCTTTTGAAGAGCCTGGCTGGTAAGTACTACCAAGAGCTGGAATAGCACAAATTAACTTGGTCCCTCTTTAGCCTGGCTAGACTTTGAATCAAATCCAAGTGATCAGTCAAAACAAGAACTGTATAAAACAAGAGACTTTACCAATTATTTTTTTAATTAAAAAAACCTCCAGATCTCCTGTCAGTTCAGCTGAAAACAAATCCAACTCTCTTCAGCAGCTCATGAGCACAACTTGAAAATGTTCCCATCTACCTAAATTCTCAACAGATGAAGATCACTCCTAACTAAGTCAAGAGATTTAGGCTAAAACTGAGCCTGCTCCTATAACAAAGGAGACAGTAACACTGACAAGCAATGTTTTGAATTCCCTGTCCTAGCAGGGACATTTACAAGGAAAATCTTGTTACGGCTTGATTTGCCTTTTTTTTTTCAGCTACAGTTGGTCTCTGTTGAAAAGCCTCTATCCCACGCAAAACAGTATGAGGAGCTGTACTAGAAGAACAGCCCACAAGCTTTCTCTGCCTGTACCCTAAAACAGGCAGTACTGGCTTGTGGAAAAGAATTAACAAGAAAAATGCAGAACTAAGGAATGGTGGCAGTCACTGCTGAAAAGCTGGCTGTGTAAGCTGGATTTAACTGCACACTGTCCTCACAGCTACATTTTCTCTGCCGACATGGGGACAGGCTCTCCTTGGGAAGCTTGACAGTGATAACACCCTGAGAGAATCCCCACTGCACACTAGACTTTAATTCTAAATTAGTATGGTGCTGAACAGAGGAGTGCTCCAGCACCCAGCTGCAGAAACCACATCCTGTACAGTGGTACTGCCATTGGGTTGGCTGCTCCACTGCACTAAGTTCTGGTTTGAAAGTCGTATGAAGGTATTTCATGCTCATCAGTCACAACCCATTCACCAGCCTTGCCCTCACTGCTAACAAAGGCACATCAATCTGCATCTCAGGACTTGTATATATGAAGCAACATAGATAAGTAAATAAACCCCCTTTCCCCGCAGGCAGTTTAGTAATGTCATATACCAATTCTGTACAGAGATAGCTGCTTACATCCTCCACCTCCTCTTTGGGCTCTCGTCGGGCAACAATCGCTTCAGATTTCACTCTAGGAAACAGGAAGAAAGGGATCAAAAAATTAAGTGACACCATGGCTGGCTTTGGGAAGAGAAGCAGCTATGGAAAGTCTGGCTGCATCAATCACAAGGGAGTGAGCTCCAAACATGTGTACCAAATTTCTCATATGTACAAATTGCCAGATGCTTCTCTGATATTTTCCCTCCCTCTTGCAACGCATTACTCTGAACAGCTTCACTGGCAACACCCCATCTTTTTCAAACGTTTGTTGTGAGCCCCAAAATACTGACCACTAGAAGAATCCAGCCAGTTTCTATTTCTGAACCAGCCTCTACATTCAAATATTTGATGAGAACATGGGAAACTGAGCCATTTTCAGCAGTGAAAATGCTGGCTTAAGTGCTTCTTCTGAGCTGCTTCTGGTTTCAATGAGATTCTTTGATTCTTTGTGATTCAACAGAGTGAAAAAAGTCCCTAATGTGAAACAGTTTGCCAAAATGGTAAAAAACACCAAACCCAGATAAAAAATACTTGAAAGTATTTAAGTGAGCGCTTTTAATTTCTTTAAACTTCTACATTATGAGGCATTACAAAAGGCATTTTAAAAAATCTCCCTGCTTTCACTTCAGACATTCTGAACAACAAAGAGACCAGTCTGTGTTATTCTTGGTAATTCTGAGCTCAGACTACAGAAGCGTCTAGACTCCAGCTGGAGAACAAATCCTGTCCTCCGCCCTGAGCTCCTGCAGTCACGCACAGCCAGCCACAATGGAACTGTTCTGCTCTGAGCCCCAGGAGGCAGCTTTGTGTGTATGGCTGTGAAACCATTCCAGGCCTTGCTGGGCATTCTGGTTTTATAGTTTCTCTAGTTTGAGAGGAAAATAAGAAGTGGGAACTTCCTGTATCAGACCTTAGAATCTCTTCTGCCTCTTCTCATTCTTAACATGAGCAATGAAACAATTACTCATAAAGGCATTTAAATATTGCTTGTGGAACTCTGTATGAGCTCTTTCAGTAAATGAATGGGCATTCATTTCTCTCAGAGCTGTCCTGGCTGCTATGAGGATCAAGTTCTTGGCAGTTTCCTTCAAAATTCTGAAATTCCCTTTTTTTGGGGTGTTTTTTGTTGTTATTGTTGGTTTGTTTTTAATTGCAAATTTAAACCCTTAATGCTTCGCTCCAGGGAGCCTGGCTTTACAGTTACTGCTGAAGAATCCTAATTCTGCCTTGTCATGCTCTCTAAGGTACCTTTGAATTCCAATGCTAATCCCATGAGTGAAACAGAGTAAAACAAACAGAAGAGGTGGGTTTACCATTCTTCACTCCCAGTTCCCTGGGGCAGGAGGGTAATCACTCACCTCTTTAGCTCCTCCTCCAGTTCCTTGACTCTGGTTTCTATTTTGGCTTTGGCCTGCTTTGTTGCTTCCAGCTCTCCCTTCAGCACTTCCTGCTCCCCAGACAGCTGGTCCACCTTGGCAATCAAATCATTCTTCACAACGTTCAAAGCATTTCTTAAAGGTGTGAAAGGGACAATAAGCAAAAATGCCCAAAACTACTAGCTGTCCATAAAAGACACCTTTAACTGAAGTCATAGACACTACAAGGAGAGTTGAAACTAATGCCTTTAACAATTCAGTCCACGTAAAACTCACGGGAAATTAAACTTTGGAAAGACAGAGCTGCAGAAGAACACAGAAATCACTATAACTGGTCAGGAAGAGGTTTGTCCATTCCTGTACCCTGACTGACAAATTAACAAAGATCACTCCAATTAAGTCAAGAGATTTAGGCTAAAACCTGCCATCAGAAGATGGCAGAACACTGCAGAAGGCAGGTGTAGAGCAACCTATCTATTTTTGATAGAACGAAAGTCTGAATACACCTTTCAGAACTGCTGTCATCTGCAGTTGTGGGTAATTGTAGATTATGGCAATAGCAATACACATTTCCAATCAGCTCCAAAATATCTTAAAATTATAAAATCAGCAGCTTCCCATCACAGTAAGTTCTCCAGCTCTCCCCTGCGAGTACTCTGCCTTCTCCTTTCTGGCTCCTTAGCTTTAGTAGCTGGTTTGCCAGCTTTTCTCAATAAACAACTCCATTGCATTGTCTGCTTCTCCTCTATCAACGACGAAATATTTGAGAACTCTTCTCAATAGTGACAAAATTTTCTTTTCAAATAACAAACCTTGCAAATAAAAACTTATTATCAGCAACATCCTCACAGAGGCTCACACCAACACCTGGATTCCCACTGAAGTTAATTTAAAGCTTGCAATTGATCTCAGATGGCATCAGCCCCTGCCAGCACATGCCGAGGCTCTACCCACATGCCTGCAGAAAGGAAACAGTTAGGAAACAGCTCAGGAGAGTAATTCTTCTTCTACAAGTGATGGACAAGTCTTCAGGACAACTTATTAGATAAGCAAGCGAGGCAGGAGTTCTGGCCAAGACCTACTCCAAGGTGACATCTCATTTATAACAAGGCAGGCAGGTTAGAGCATGCGACAGTTCCTTACTTGGTCTCCAGCAGCTGTGAGTTCTCCAACAGCAGATTGCCCACTTCTTTGCCCATTCCTGAAAAAAAAGGCCAGGCAGTTTTCACCTGCTCTCCTAGAAACATGCAGCTTTTGTGGCACTGCCTGACTCATGCTCGAGAAAGAAAAATCACTTTTGTTAGGCCTCCCTAGATTCTTGTGTCCTGCGTGGAAGTGGACTGTCTCTAGCTGAATGACCAAACAGTACCAGCAAAGACACCCATGTGATCTGTAGAGAGTCCAAATTCACACCTAGCTTCTCACCCCAACTTTCACAGACCTCCTTGAGAGGGACAGAGCAGAGAGCTTCACTAATACCAATCAGGGAAGTCAAGGCAGTAATTCCTGGTTCAGTCATGAGCTATTGAAAACACTTTTTATCATTCCTCACAGAGAAAGAAGGTAGAGTTAATGGGTTTTTCAGAGAGGATAGCAGAACACTGTCCAAGCTGCTGTCCTGTAATGCACATGAGTGATTTTCTTCCTTTCTTAGTATAAGCCAAATTTTCTGTTTGCATGATTTGGAATCATGGTTGTGACCAGTTTCACACACACTGAATGCTTCCCATTATTGACCTTCTGCTAGACCAATTTTACTGGGACTGCAGATTGTCCCTTGCTCTATCTACCTTTAACAGCTTTCTCACAAATGTTTAAAATGTGAAGTCTCCGCCCCACAACTTCAGACCCATACTCAACACCTACAGCAGACACTCTGCACTTGCACTTGGGCACTCACCTACAGCTGCAATCTGCAGACTGGTTTACAAGAACCTTGACAAATCTGGGGCTAAGAGTGAAGGTCAAATTCAGTATTGAATAAAACCAATGAAATTTAGGGACCAAACCCATATCTGGGTTGCTTCCTGCTCCCAAGGACTGGCTGAGTCCCAAGGTCAGCCTCTGTCTTATACTGGGGAACAGAGACCACCTGAGAGCTGAAGAGAGCTGAAGGCAAAGAGCCCTCTCCCTGTTGGAGAACAGTTCTGAGGGGTGCAGCTCATAACTCACCACAGGTCCCAGAGCATGAAAAAGTATCCCCATCATCAGTGTTTGTCCTGCCCTCTGAACTACCTCTACCTTCACAGCAAAGACATCAACAGTTTTCATGATATGTCACTTGTTGATTAATTAATATTTGCAAGAAAATTAAAACAACACAAACCTGAATTAAATGGAAGTTAGAGGAACATGGCAGCACATGAGAAGTGAGAACACACCACAACACTCCAACACATAGATCCTCTTCTCACAGTTAAATGGGGTGAATTTATGATGACAAAAGCAAATTCCCAGCAAGAATGAGTAAGAAGCAGTATTTTCAAAGAACTTTTGAAAAATTAGTAGACAGGTAATTAATCACTTTGATGTTTCAGGCAATGTGTTCTTTGGATGCTATGTCAAAGAATACTCCAACAGCACACAAGTGGGAAACACTAACTGCAGTGCAAAGTACAGTGTATTTTGGGCTGGTAAGGTGAAAGATCCATCGCCCTTTTTTTGTGACATGCCACATGTTGGTTAGAAGACCAGAAGTCTTCCATTTATTAAATTCTTTTCTTGCTCGTTTTTAGTGATTCTACAAATACTGACATAAATATTTAGCCTGTAAGACATTAAATTAGCACAAGGACACAAAAGGTGCTGAGGGACATCCAGGAAATTGATTAAATCTTTTTCCTTCATATTCTTGAGTCATACATCCCTCTCTGCAGCTGTTTTTGGGAGAGAAAGGAATTCTGGGGAAGAGGGTGAGCAATCATGCCAGAATTAAAAGCTACACAGCATTCTGTCAATATCCTCATCGCAGCTTCTACCTTACTTGTGATGCAGTGACAGCCCAATGCCTTAACCAGCCAGAAGTCTGAAAGACTGCTCTGGCAACAAAGAATGGGATGAAGCCTCCCAGAGCCATGGAATGGGCACTTACAAATCACCTTGCACAGGCTGTAGTGGGACAGCTCCGCTCATGGGAAGAAAATCCAGTGCAGAGAGACTATAAAGAGACTTCTTCAACCCTCTGTGGCATGGAGCAAAGGTAGGAGAGATCAGGGAAGAGCCCTGTCCAACAGAGCTCATCCTACACCATCTTCCTCCCACAGGGAGGCAAAATGTGAAGCATCAAAGTGGATAATCAACTACAATGAAACAGAGGAGAATCCCCAAACCACCTCTACAGAGCAGCTGCATCCTGCTTCTTGGAGAGGTGCTGCCATCACCACAAAAAAAGAAACCAAGGTGATGCAAGACGTATGAAGGAATGAGGAATGGTGCGTGAATGGAAGGAATTAAAAAAACCCCACACATTAAAAAAAAAAAAAAAGAAAAAAAAAGAAAAAGGCCTTTGCCTTACCAAAGAAATCATCCCGTACTATGAGAGCCATCCCATACGAGAAAGGGAACAGAAAGAGATGGGGACAAAGGGGAAGAAAAGAAGAGAAATAAAGCAGCCATTAAGTACCAGTCTGTAAACAGCAAACAGAGCAGCTCATCAGCATGTGTACAGTGTGTGGTGCCAGCACATGTGATGCTTTGCAGAAAGCAATCTTGTTCTGCTGCAGTCTGACTTAACAGGGACTTCATCTTAGAGCGTCATAGAACAGTCTGGGTTGAAAGGGACCTTAACGCTCATCCAGTTCCACCGCCCTGTCATGGGCAGGGACACCTCCCACTAGAGCAGGTTGATCCAAGCGCCCTCCAATCTGGCCTTGAACACTCCCAGGGATGAGGCAGCCATGGCTTCTCTGAGTGGTAGGTGCCAGAGCTTCTCCACCCTAATTGCAAATAAAATTTTCCTTATATCTAATCTAAATCTCCCCTCTTTTTGTTTAAAACCATCAGCCCTTGTCCTATCGCAACAGATGTCAAGATAAGCTTGAGATGACGTCATCTGCTTCTTCCATCTTTGTCATTTTCCCTGTATTTCCCTGTATGTATCCCCTTCAGTTTTTCACCACCACAACAAAGACAGGTCAATAGACATTACGAACAGGGTGAAGGAAGAACAGTGGCGGGGGGAAAATAAAAGTGGGGGTGAGCATCAAAGTTTTCATCTGGCCTAAAAAGGCCCAAATCCACCTCCACACTGCAACTAATTCCAACTCAAGTTCAGTGGGAGGTTTTCTGAGGAACGTCCATAAAAATGTGGCTTACAATAAAACCAGTTTGAATGAGAAGAAAGGATGACGCCATCCCTTTCTTGGTATCATTATAGAGCCCACACTGAGCAGTGCCAGGCACAGGGATGTGGCAGAGCTTATTGGCGCATCACACTATCACAGCTTCAGGTCACCACCTTCACTACAGGTAAACTTCACCAAGTTTGCACTGTAATCAAGAGAGATCCCCTTTCAGACTCAACTGAAATTGCATCAGAGCCCAAATGCATTTTACAGGAATGTGCAAACCTGACGGCAGAGCGTGGCCCTAGGGCAGCAAGCAGCTTCCCCAAACAAAGGACAGAGCCATCAGTGATGGCTGAGCCATCACCCAACTTCTGCCAGAAAAGCAAAGTTTCCACCGAAGACAGAGGCTTTTCCACTCTAACCCATCAAGAAAGTGTCTTTAATGGCTCTACCACCATATCCAAAGGGGGCTGGTACGCACCAGGTAACCCCCCACAGCTACTGGGACTTGGAAGGACTCCTCACAGCCCAGGCCACAGAAAGGACAGTGGGACCCTCTCTCAGTCTGTGCCCACCCAACCTGTGCTACAAGCACCGTTCCTGGCAGAAAAAAAGCCCTTTGAGCCCCTGGACCTTAAGTGACAGACCAGTGTGACACTGTGGAGCAAACATGACCACAGCCACGCAAGGAAAGCGGGTTGAAAGGCAGCAGGAGTGTGAGCAGAGCAGGGACTTCCTGCTGCAGGGACCCACCAGTGTGAGGCAATCAAGCAAGGTGAGGTGGGAGAAGTCTGCAAAGCCAACTGTGTTTGGACAAGAGCAGGGGAGTATCACACGTGTATACCACATCATCCGACCTCAACAAGGAAAAAAGAAACAAGGAGAACTGAGCAGGAGATACACACCTGAGAACTCCCCTATGCGCCATGTCCAGCGAAGCACAGAGAGACAAGGGAAAAAGGAAGTGAAAAAGGATCAATCAGTGACTGAAACCAACAAAATTAAAATTTTGTTCAAAAAAAATTAACAATGATTCAGCCATTTCAATGTCAAAAGGCATGAAATAGTAAGGACAGGACCTGCCATAGCTGCCGATGGCATGACTACACACAGGACAGAAAAAAATCCCAAGGAAAGGCAACCTGTGGTACAACTGCAACCACACCCCTCAGCTACCTCCAGCTTTCCAGATCCGGATCTGAGGCAATCAGATCTTCTTGGATTGGATAAAACTTTATTTTGTCTTTATTTAGTCACATACCACTAAATGCAGAACAGCTCATTCCCGCCACCTCTCACTTCCCCTCCCCTTGTGATTGTCAGATAGATCCTCTGACAATAACTGTTCTGCAGTGACACTTCAGCTTTTAAAAGACAATTAGTTGCATTTAAAACTTTTTTTTATGTAGACTATAGCACTGGGACTTAGTTTGATAATCCCATTTCAACTTCTGTACACAACACCGTATATAAACTTACCACTAACCGGGTTGCATTTCTGTCTTCACCACAGACCCCCTGATCTTTAATCTCCAAAGCAAATATAGTTGGTTATCCTAAACTTGAATCACAGAATCACAGAATCACAGAATGGTTTGGTTCAGAATGGTCATCTAGTTCCAGCCCCTGCCATGGGCAGGGACACATCTCACTAGACCAGATTGCTCCAAGCCCCGTCCAACCCGGCCTTGAACACTCCCAGGAATGGGGCAGCCACAGCTTCTCTGGGCAACCTGCTCAGAACCCTCACAGTAAAAGGACCTGTCCACTGAGCACAACCAAAATGCTAGTGATCATTTGTGTCTGGAAACACTCGGGAGAGGGAAGAGCAGGAAGGGGGATCTGGGAGAAGGGGGACCTGAGAGACAGGGAGAACAGGAGCCTACTCAGGATCACTTGTGATTAACACGTGAATTTGCAAGAAAACAGCCAACTAGTGCTCCTAAAGCTTTAGAAGAAATAAGAGAATTTGGTCCTCAATTACCAGTAGTAAATAACTGTTCTCACTCCACCCTTTTCTCCATAATACTTTCTAAACAAGCTCATGTATGTAAAGCAGTATTAGAGGTGGGGGGAAACCCATATTTTATTATTTTATATTCAGAAATTGCAATGAAGTGTACCAATTTTGTACCAGAATTAAATCGGATTTCTATTCCACGACCAGACTAGTCTGCCAGTTCAAGGGCAATTTCTACAGGTCCTGTTTTTAAGGTCCTCTTAAGTGAGATTTCTATTTCTTTAAGAAATTGAGACCAAAAAAGAGAATATTCTTTACAGACTGATCGCCAAGTTTTGAGAGACTGGAGGAAATAATAAATCTTCACTTAAGTAAGGTTAGTCATTAATTCATTTGACTTATAGAAAGGAGCTCCAAATATGCCCGAGAAAGAACTCCTTCAGCTTGTGGATCTTGTTTCTTACATCACATTCATAAAGCACCATTTTCCTCTGTGTCTCTCAAGGTACAGCACAAAGAGAGAACATTCTACATAACAAAAAAGGCAACATTTTGGATAATGTTGTCAGATTTTTGTTAGCCCTAAGATCTAGCCCTTTGCTTCTAACTTTACCAGACTTTCTTTTGTGCCTTCTATTGAGAAAAGCCAAAAAACAAAGTACCAGTCTCATTTCTTGTTGAGAGACAGGACGCATGAAATCTCTCTGTGCGTCCTCCCTTTGTATAATCAGTAACGTGTGTGTTCATATTAAAAACACTTTTCTGTGCCAGAGTCAGTAGTCAGAACTCAGCAAAAGGACTAATTAGATCAATGTTTATCACAAAAAAGGCACAGAACTATCTAATTTAATCACAGCCTGTTCTGCTGGCCCGCCATGGCATCACCTGCAAGGGTTCTGCTGCTCTGCTCAGGCCAGAAAATGGTCACAGCACAGAAATGTCCTCCTCATAAGCCACACTGCGGTCTTCAGAAGCTACACTGTGATCTTTAGGGCCATAGTTACATGGGCACTGTTAACAAAGTCTTTGCATATTTTTATTGCAACTGCCAAACAACAGACATCTCACCACACCAAAGTCTTTGACAGCCTTATTGCAGGAAGAGGTGAAGTACCTTTGACTTAATCTAAGACTGTGGTGAACAACCATGCAAGGTTTGGGCAACAAAAAGCTTTGGCCCTTTGAAAACAACAGTCTGCAGTTCTTGCTGATCACTGGGTCAGGCTACAGGGTAATCCCAAGGGGAAGTGGATTCCCAGAAGGCAGGCTTCCAAAGTGGAAAGCAGGTTGTCTGAAGTCGTTCATACACCAAGCAAGGAATTTTCCAGAATAGTAACTCTTCCAAGCCAACAATCCCTGATGCCCCAGCCATTTAGGGGGCAGAAGGAAAGCAGCAGTTGGCACAGTGATTAGCAGAGAGAGCCACAGAATCAACCAAACACTCCTTGATAAGGAAGCACCCAAGGATCACTATCTATAAAATAGATAGTCAATGGCAAGTTGTTTTAGTGCTTTGATTCTGCTAGGAAGAGAGGTCCTGATAATGTATAGAGCTGGCTAACTAAAATCCATTCCACAGTAAGTAGATAGATGAAGCTTTAACCATCACATGGGGTTCCCACTGTCAAGCTTCTCTACAAGCAGGAGCTCCAGTCCTTCTGCAAATGGCTACTAACATCCAGGGGAGTCTTGCTTTGCCTTCAAAATTCTTAATTTTTTAAGTATTTGCACACATAGGCTCTCATTGCAGGCAGAGAAAGCCTGTGTGTTCTGCAGATTTTTTTCTTCTGGTAATTTTGAGTTGAAGGTGAAACAATAAACGATTTTATGCTTCAGGCAACAGCATGAGGGCTCTCTTGTATGCTGCAGGGCTAGCACAATTAAAAAAAACCCAACCCAAATCAAAAAGCTATTGCAAGCATTCTGATGATGGTGTAGTTCTTGTTTCTTAATTCCAGTCACACTACTGGCTATAATAGTACAATTTCACAGACATTTCTCTTTGATCAAACAAGAAGTATTGTATTAACCTCCTTTCCAGTTTTCAGTCCATATTTTCAAGGTGAAGTTTTTGGTGAATAAGGCAAAATCTATGCCCCCTGCAGAAACAATATGCTTTTAGAGGCTCCTGATAAAGACATATCAAAGCTGATATAAGTACCTTCCTAATTTGGGAAAAGGTGACCTGCAGCAAATCTGTGACATGATTCAACTCATTCTGTTATGGACACATATACAGAACCAAACTTACAAGATTATCCATAAGCAGCTCTGTATCAGTAATCACCAGAAAGGAAATGTTCACTTTCAGATCAGATCTCTTGCCACTAAGTACACAGGAGGCGTGTTGTTGAAGTCCTTGTGTGTCCTAAGGTTCCTTAAACCAAGCAGTAACACGGAAAATGAGCTACACTGCTACAAACTCTATCAGGTGCCCATGTCACCTGAGTATTCAAAGGCCATTTGTCCTGATGCAGGAAACAGTCAGCAGGAATCAAGAACATAAGCTTAAATTCTGTCAAAAATCAAGGTTTAGATACTCAAGAAGCCAATCCAAAAAAGTATGGAGAGGGCTCAGAGTGCTCCCCAAGGCAAAGCTGCTTCTCTAACTGCTGCAGAGTCCCTGTCAGGAACAGAGAACACAGCCTGGCTGCAGGTATTACAAAACACCTTCAAAACCAGCCTAAAAAGTGAATTACATCTCTTAGGCTGACTTAAAAGAGTATGTATTGCATTACAGACCATAATATTTCCACATCAATTAAACATCAAAAACTTAACCACATTAATTCCTTTCTTACAAATTTCAAACAAACTCTTTATTCTGAGTATAAAATTACTGAGGGGGAAGAATTTTGGGGCAGAAGCAGAAGAAGGAAATTTTGTCTTCAAATTATTTGTGTGGGAGAATCCTGTAGAAAAATAACTTATGCACATAAAGACAATCCAAATACAAGTTACCTAACAGGTAAGATTATTTTCTAAGTAAGTATTACTGTACTGCAGGTACGTGCTTCTGTCACATATATCTCAACTTCCATGCAATTTTTAAAAAGCTAAATATCCAAGTTCTGAAAGAAAAAGAGAATTTAAATGTTTCTGGAAGCTTAATATAAGTGTCATTGTAAAAGAGGAATCAGAATGGTTCTAACAAGGTTTTACCTAGCAAATCTGCTCCTTCATCAACATCTCCAATGACCTCAGACCCCGCTGTGGAAAGTTCATGGTACAGGGAGTCTGTGTTGATGCCAAATGCTTTGTTCACAATCCCCTGTGTTGGGCTGTTGTTGGAAGCAGAAAAAAACAGAAGGAATCTTGTTATTCGGCAACATTTAAGCTCAAACATTTCTCTCTGAAATATTGAGCATCCCAGACCACTGTAATCAAATTCCTAAGAACACATTCCATCTGTTCACCATGGGCTGAATCAAGTAAAGAAAATATCATGTTTTATTCCCCATATCATAGAATCATGGAATGGTTTGGGTTGGAAGGGACCTTAAAGACCATCTTGTTTCAACTCCCTGCCCTGGGCAGGGACACCTTCCACTATCCCAGGTTGCTCCAAGCCCCATCCAACCTGGCGTTGGATACACCAGGGATGGGGCAACCACAGCTTCTCTGGGCAATCTGTGCCAGGGCCTCCCCACCCTCATAGCAAAGCGTTTCTTCCCAATGTCCCATCTAACCCTGCCCTCTGGCACTTTGAAGCCATTTACCCTTGTCTTGTCATTCCAGGCCCTTGTCCCAAGTCCCTCTCCAGCTCTCCTGGAGGCCCTTTAGGCACTGGAAGGGGCTCTGAGGTCTCCCTGGAGCCTTCTCCTCTCCAGGTGAGCACCCTCATCTCTCCCAGCCTGGCTCCAGAGCAGAGGGACTCCAACCCTCGGAGCATCTCCATGGCCTCCTCTGGACTTCCCCTAGCAGCTTCACATCCTTCTTGTGCTAAGGACACATCTATCATGCACAACCCCAAAGCTCAGCCAGATGATTTACTTTGAAGTCATACAAGTTAAGGACTATTTGATACTTGACAAAAATTTCAACTTGCAGAAGCACTCAGCTTTGATCTGTCAGATTCTCCAAGGATTTCCATGCTCCTATCAATCTAGATAGAAACCTCAGACAGCAGTAAGACCAGATAAGGAATTCAATGCTGAAAACAGAAATGGCATTTTACTTGGCCAACCAATAAGTGCGATCAGACTGAAGGGTCTGTTTTCCCTTTGAATAAGCCTATGTGTTGAAATGCTTCTTCACATGTCGCCAAATGTAAAAGTAAATCAAAGTTGGTATTTTTTTAGTCTTGGCTGATGAGGGCACATTTCCACCCTCAGTGTCTTTGATACCATGAAGAATCTTCTTGCATTTCTTGACAGACTCATGGCTCAAGCAGCAAACAGATGTTACAGGATGTAAGGGCAAGGCAAACTCTGGGATTGTGGCTGTCTACTCTAAAAAACGGTCTTATTGTGGGTTATAAACACTTTGCAGTGCCCTTCCTTGTATGAGTGACATCAACCAGCATGAACCGCAGCTGTGCAATTTTTCCAGCAATCTATCAGAAAGGTCAGCACCAATGGAGATGATCTCATATTGTATGGCTTCATTATTACATAAATCATCTCCATGGTTACAAATAGAGTGCAGTAGCTGCCTCTGATAATGCAGTCACAGAACACTGCAAAGAAGAGGAAAAAAAACAAAGTGGGTTTTTCAATTACAGAAAAATTCCAGCTACCCAGCCATCTGAGAGCACTTAGGAGGTACAAATGGTGCCACAATGGTACTGCAATTAATCAGTTCACACAGTCCGATGGTCAGCACAAGTGACAAGAGAAACCAGTACTCAGTCTGACCTGGAGACCTAATTCAGACTGAACTTTCCTCTTCAGCACACAGCTTTCGGAGCGGTATGTATCATAAAAGCACTCAGCTTTCAGACCTGTATGTATCATAAAAGCACTCTGCTTTAAGAGCAGCACACACACTGTCAGGAGTCCAAGTCAGGCTGTGTCTTCTGTACCTTTCAGTCTCATGAACTGGAGCAGAGATTCCTGCCTGAAGAGCTAGGGTACATCAATCCTCTCTATTTCCTTCTTTCCCTTGGGTCTGACCAATTTTGGATCTGATCTCGTCGCTTTTGTCTTCCCTAGATTCCTCCTGACCCTAAAAATAGTCCAGGCATCCTACATGTCCCAACAGGAGCTTAACTGTGGCGCCTTCCCAGTTGAGAAACGCAGGTGTTATTGCTGCTTGCACCTTTCTCAGTGAGGGTGCTTAATAGGGAAGCCAAATCCAGTCCAGACTGGGACCATGAGATAATCTTGTCTTCATTTTGCCACGGTACTATATCTTCTGTATACTTGTAAGATTTTGGGGGTTATTTTTGCTGGTGTAGCATCAAATTACCCACTGGACAAGGGTAAAAGGTAAACTTCAGTAAAAACCTATCAAGGCACCTAGGCTACTAAATCTAGACTAAAACATGCCTCACAGAAATGTGGTACCAAAATTAATAGCCTATACGGAGACTCCTTTTTAGCACAAAATGGGTGATGGGTAGAGACCAGCGCAGCAGAGTGGTTCTGATGATTCTTCTGAACTCTCTGTTGAGAATTTGTAGCTGCTCCTCAGTGCACTGATGGGTCACAATTGCTCTGACCAGCCTCACCTGGGAACTGCACCTACTCACTGATCCAAGGGTTCCCTCTGACCTCAGGCCTATGCCTTCAGTCCTTTGCTAAGCTGAACCTGTTTTCAGTCCTGTTTCCTGCTGCTCATGGGTAGCACTGGGACCAAAATTGCACTCTTGCCTTGTCTGGGGCTGTTGACAAGGCTCAATATCAGTGCTCCGAGCCTCCCTGCTCAGAGCCTGTGGGACTGGGATTGTTGGGGTTACCTCTTCTCATCCTCCCTCGTGGGGCAGCCCTGCCTCTGTTCCTCAAACACTTGAAAAAACTGAAACAGAAAAAATCTTGAGGTTTTAAAATTAATTCAGAACTGAGTTCTTATTAGACAAATGCATCTTCTCCCTCTTCCTGACAGCTTAAGCCCATGTCCTCTTTGCTTGTCTTAAACCTTCTGCTTAAAAACCTTCTGCTTCATCATCTCTCCAAACTCCCGGACCAGCAAGGCAAATATGCCCGGCCCTGGGTCAGCTATACACATCCTGCTGCTGATCACCAGCAGACATCTACCTTTTTGGAGAACCCAAAGCAGGTCAGGACTTCTGATACTAGGCAAAATATATAGTCTATTTCCAACAGCTGCATTGTGAGCTCACTGTGAGCCAGAGTATCCATTCCTCACCCCTCGTGAAGCCAAGTGATAGAGCACACATGGAAAAGTCATAATCAGTACCTGCTACCCGTGCGTTCCAGGCGGGGGTCCTGACACATGTCCAGCTCTGGAGTAGAGTCAATGATATCCTGGACATCGGACCACTCATCGCTGCTTCCCATCCCTAGGTAAGACAGTACGCATCACCTCTAGGATCAGGACTTCTACAGAATGGTATTTCTTGAAGGTATTTTTACAGCTTTGAATATTGAGGTTTGAAAATTTCATGGTGCCACGTTCAAAGTTTTAAAATCTGAACAGAAAGTGGCTGAAGATGCCCTCAAAATTCCAGAGCAGGAATACCATAAGCATACCCCTCCCCACCCCCATTCCAGAGCATCACCAAAGTCACTGGCCTGAATACTCACTAAAATAGGATAAGCAGAAATATATTATCCATTTCAATAAATTCCAAAACCCCCTTTCATCTGCCAATAAAAAATTCTTCCATCCCCATACAGCACTAGCTGAGCTTGAAGGCAATACAATGATTTTGTGTACAGCTTCATAGAAATTACTGTTGTTAGGAACTGACATTATTTAGTTTTAATAGAAACCATTTTTCAACACCAATTCTCAAGTCTACACTGGTTTAGATACCCATTACAGTGAAATTTGACTTCAAAACCAATAAATGAGATCTAGTTTCTGTGTAATCTACAGCCTGAAGCCAATATTTAAATTTCCTCCTCTTGTCAAGTCCCATTTATTGGATACCACACTCTTCAAAAGCTCAGACTTGGACTTACTCTTAACAAGCAACATGAACACAGCGTCTGTTCATACAAGAAATTCCTGAAGGATTAACAACCTAATTTGTGAATTACATTAGTCCCTCAATAACATTAGATGTTAAATTTCTGACCTTTCCAAACAATCTCAGTAGCCAAATATACAAAGCCTATGATAACTGGAGTGTTGACTTGATTTTCAGGCTGGCATTGTGCACCAGCTGGCAGAAAATCCAGGCTGGAAGACAAAGTGTGATGTGGATCTGCTGCCAAAGGAGGCATCCACACCAAGCGGGTCTAACACAAACACAGCCTTCCTCAGCTTTATTTTATAGGAAGCTTTTCTGCAAACACCTCTGAGTTTTTGGTAGCTCATCTCTAAGGCACGTGCATCACTGACAGACATTTTAATTACAGATGAATAAAATACATTATTAAAATTCAAGCATGTGTGTTACTTCTAAGCATGGAGGGTTGATTTTGCATCAGGGGTGAGAAATACCTGAAACGCTGAATATGCAGAGCACATAAGGAAGACACAATTATCTGCCTTGAGCAAATTCCACAGTATCACACTTCCACCAAGGAAGTGAAAAAAAAACCTTGCACATGCACAGTGACCTAACAATTGCATGCACACAGAAGAGAGATGACTTGGACTCAAGAAAGCTATTGATAGTGAATGAGCTTGTAAAGCAGGAACTGTAAAACACAGGATATTTATCGGGCATTCAAACTACATCCATGCTTAGCTTTCCTGATACAAGTGTTAACACAGCCTTGCCTTGGCCCGGATCACAGCCACCACAATCTAAGAGCAGGCTGTGTAGAACCCACATGCTTCCATGGACAACTACTCTAGTCTCTGGCATATGGGCATCCGTGACCCTGGGGACCCCTTCAGGAAAATACAGACTGGGACTCAGTCATGGCAGCTCTCATTCAATCCTACAGCAAAAGATGTTATATGTTGGTTTATTGTCTTACTTCGTTAGGAACCAGATTGTGAATGTTAGCAGAGGAATTTCTGCTTCAGTAATAATTTAGTTATAACTTCTGCTTTCCAATTAATTACTGGGGAAAAAAAATGATCAGCTGGTTCAGATGCCAACCTCAGAGACCTATGTTCACTCCTGTGCTCCTGCAGATTTTCCTAATGACCTTCAACCAGTCTTACAGTTCTTTTGTATGTTAAGTTCATGACCTGTAAAATATGTCGCTTCACGTTTCTGATGGCCACTGCAAATTTGAATACAATCCAAGGTGAAATCTGCTCAGACACCACATGGGCACTGCTAAAGTGTGCCCATGAGGGCACTGCCTTCTATCTTGTTATTACACCATTTATTTATTTAACAGCCTGGTGCTAAAACCTAGGTGATGGCTTTCCAGACAAGAAATAATGAATTCAAATTACTAAAGGACTTTGGGAAATGGAGAGAAAACAACTAGAACTTCCAAAGATTTGGCGGTGTTCTTATATGAAAAAGAGACTAAAAGAAATCAGCTCATTTAGCTGAGAAAAACAGCTGGAAACAACTGCTATTTTTAAGCAAATCAGGGTGTGGGATAAACACAGAGAGGGAAAATAATTATTTAATCTCACTGACAAATCTGACATTTGAACAACTGAATATAAAATACTTACAAATAAATCCAGACAGAAACAAAATATAAACTTTTAACTGTCATATTGATGAGGTTCAGAAACAGCTTATCAAAAGCTCAGCCTAACATGGGACTTGAGTGCTCATGAAAGAGGTTTCATGACATGGATTGATGCCACTACAGAGCACTGAACTCAGTAAGGTGCCCCCATCCTGTAAATTTGTGAAATTATTAATACTTGTGTTACTGATGTTTTTTAAATTTGCTACCCAGAAAACTGCTAACATCCAATTAAACCTGTCTAATTCTTGCACCTTTCCAAGCAAATTCCATACTTACAGTGCAGTCTCCCAGCCCCTCCCTGTAACAGAGAGACAAAAGCACTGGGAAGTCAATTATATTAGTTACCAAATACCTGAGCTCCAGCTGCCATACCTATGCTGACATTCCTCATCTCCTGCGTGACCTGGACTTCCATGTTCCGGCTGTTCCGTTTTTCTCGTGCCCTCTTATTGCTCTTGGTGGTGCCATTGGTGTACTCACTGATGGGCTGAATGCTCTCATTCAGAGGAGTGACGGCAGCAGAGGGCACAGATGACGTGGGAGTGTTGGACTTGGTTCCTGTGGTGCTCGGTGTGGCAGCTGCTGAGGACTGCCCAGATTCAGACATTTCGTCTTGGGGGCACTGTGGCAATTCCAGGAGTGGCAGAATAGAAAGGGAAAAGCACAGTTATACATTTCAGTTAATGTCCCATTTGCTGGTGTATGGCTGTCTTAAAGCACCATGGAGCATGGTTCTTGCTCGCTGTACCAGTTACATGTCCAACATTTGCTGGTGACACCCAGGCACTGCCACCACAGTGAAGCACCGAGTTCTCATGCTGAACTCAACAAGCAAATCCCACCTGTGAAAGGGCTGATAACCTTCTTCCTTCACTACTGAACACTGGTCTTCACAAATCACATTGGTATGTGATCTCAGGAAAGGTGGCCTTATCACAGGTGAAAAGCACCTGCAGCTCACACTGACTATAGTGAAAGCTGAAGGGCTTTGGCACTTGCAGCAAGCCAGGCCAGTGTTTCCCAAGGTTGGAAGGCAACACGGATATATCACTTGGGAAGGATCTGAAATGGCCTCTTAGAGACCTTGGTCCCCAAACCACCTTATGCAGAACTAGATAGGCATGGGTCCAGCTTGAGAACACAGCAGAAACAGGTGTGGTCTCCCACTTCCATATGGCAGGATGACAATACTCAGGAATTCAGAAAGGTGAGAAATGAACATGGGAGATGGATTCCCAGTATGGAATGTGCAAAATGGTTCTTGGTTTTACAGACATTACAGCCCCACTTCTTGCACCATCACCTCTTGAGGAACAGGGAGGCTTTAAGGCTTTGTCAGGGTGACCTGTGATCTGTGTTTGTCAATTAAAACAGCAGTGCTTCTGTCAGAAAAGGAATGCCCTGACCAGTGCTGTGACCTCTCCCAGACCCAAATGAGAGCTCCCCGGTCTTCATGGCAGCCCACTCTAATTACTGCCTGCAGGAAGGTGACATAATTAATACTGAGAGTTATATGTCACAGTGAGATACAATTCGGTGCAGTGACATTCAGCATCTGCACATCCAGACCCAGCTTTCATCTTCACCAGTGGCCCCTCACCTCCTGTGCAAGTACTAGAGAGATCCTGGTTCTGCTCAGAGGCTGCTCTGAGCCCCCCAACATTGGAGTTGTGACACTGTTTCACTTTGCTCATCTGGAAGTCTGGTTCTCTTGCTCTAATAACAGTTTCACAACATGAAAAAATCCAATATAGAATGAGCAGGAAGACTGAAAAAAATGGTGACTTAACCCTTTGCAGCCACATTTTTTAAAATCTGGAATCTTATTAAGATCCTCCTTTAATTAGGCTGGCCTCTGTATGCTTATCTTAGAATGCCCTGCTACACATTGCACCGTGAAAGTCAAAGGTTTTACACTGCATCTGTGCATTTATATTGGAAACTCAGGGTTTTTTTAAATGGTGTTACCATTAAATGCAATCCACAGTTTGTATATTTTCCGCATTGTCAGTCCAAACAGCAACCACATTCCCACATGAATATCCAAACCATCTCCCTTGCACATTTGCTGGTTTTGCCATCAAGACTGAGAAGAGAACTTTGCACTTAGGCTGCTACATGTGAAAACCACAGTTCCCACCTCTCCTTCATATCGCTGGCTCAGGAGCTACTTCCCTAGTAGGTAAAGAAAAACAAAGAATCAAATGGGATTTTTGAGAATAGGATCCAGTAAGGCTTGGACTACCTCAACTGCAGTTTGTCTTCTATGCTTTCTGATATACAAAGGGACAAAGAGTATCAAGTGTGAAGTGCAACCATAAAACCTCTTCCCCCAAACAAAACTGCTGTTACATGAAAGAATTTAGGGATGTTCTAGGAACCACTGTAAATCTGTCAGAATAACCAAAGTCCAGGAGCATCCTGGCAGTGTATGACACCCAGGTGAGTCCATTCCACTTGTCATTCCTTGTTCTTATGAACCAGATGTCATTCAAAAACCCTGGATCATCAGTGTCTATAGGATGATATTTGTATTAGAGATATCCTGTAACTTCTTGTTTACTGACATAACCTGCCCCTCACCCAGAACACATGAATAAGTAATTGACCCAGCCTTTCACTACTCTTTGGTTATAGATGTGAGTTTTATATTTACCCAGAAAACATACTTTATCAACCTACCAGCCTGCATTGGAGAAATTCCTGCCACATGTATATACTACCAACGTGCTCCTCTTCACAGCCAAGAAGCTGGTATCTTCCTTCTATTGTCTGAGTGCTCTGTTAATGCTAAATATTGCACTGGAATACAGCTCTCCTCTCCAGCACAGGAGGCATTTTCCAAAACCCACAACTCACCCAAAGAATACTCTCCACAGCCACCACTTACCTACTGCCATACCTGTCAACCTCCTAAACATCAACTGTGTAGTAGTGACCTCCAAAATGCATTGCAAACGCCCAACATTCATAGCAGTCATATGTCACCATGAGAAGCCACAACTGTATGGTTATAACACTGAAAGCATAGTACATAAAAACAAAAATATTAAGGGCTTTCATCTACAAAACACTGTATAAAATAAATGTACAACTGAATGCAAAAATAAAATAATGACAGCAACTAAAACAGAAAATAGTAATAATAAGTAAACAAGGACACTTAAAATGTGTATGTAGGGCCCCAAGAAGAAGGAGAACTAGTGAGAATATGCAGGTACATACTGGGAAGGTGAATTGTGTGTGAGTGATGTCAGCAAACTATCAGAGCTCTGAAGAAGAGGAAAGAGGGGCATTAGCCACACTGCTGAGATGTCAGTCACACAGAGGATTTAAGAGATAGCATTTCAGTCATAGATTGTGCAAGAAGCTTGCGGGAGGAAAATCTCCATTCCAAACTGCAAATGTAGCAAGTCAGTCAATCACACCCTTTAATTACTCATGAATTTGCTCCATACTCAGGAAATCCTCCATAACACACTAACTATCCAAGTCTTCCACTGCACAAGCTCCTTAGCTCCGCTGTACCATCTAGCCTCCTTTATCCCAGCACTCTACTCTGAGTCTCCCTAGCAAGCACCAACATGAACCCCAGCACTACACATTTGGAGCAGCACACTGCTACTTCTGCACAAAGCTTCTTGGAACCAGATTTTTTTTGCCTGATACCACCACCACCAACTAAGAGATCCACTCAGCAATCATAGAATCACAGAATGGTTTGGGTTGGAATGGATTTTAAGGACCACCTAGTTCCAACCCCTGTGAAGAGGTTCTTCCCTGCCCAAAGCAGAACAACCTCTATTACCTGAACCTGGACACCAAGTCCCATTTATGTGGGTTGCTGCTGCATTCCCCTGCAAAGAATATGCTGGGTTACTTCTTTCACAAGTTCTCAATGGAACCACTTAAGGAATTGGACCTTAGCAAGGCTGTGGAAGACGGATCTAAACGCAGTGTTCATCCAGCTCTTCTCTAAAAATGAATCCCCACTGCTGAGCCTGATCACTGGAGAGCTCACTATTCCCAAGGTGTGCAGCACTGCCTGGAGAGCCAGAGGAATAAATTATTTCAGAAGTGGGCTGGGCTTTGTGCATTTCAGTTGTGCTGGCACAGCACTAGCATGAAGAAACACATTCACACTCTGTCCTCATTTCCACCATCCTTAATTATGTTATTATACTGTGGCACTGCTATTCCTTAATTCCAGGCAGAGTTCTCCAGAAATGACTGTAGGACTTGAATGGCATTCTGCAAGTTGCTACATTTCCCAAACTTCTGTGCCTCTAACACTACAGTGAGGACTGGATTTCAAGCCTCCATCCTAGGCAAAGATATTCCGGATTTCCAAATTCCACAGTAGCACAGAGCTGACAAAGTGCTGATGTTTGTGCTGTGCTAGAACTGGCCACTTTACAGAGGAGGTGTTAAAAAAGCTAAGTTGCTGATTTGTTTTCTAAGTAGATTGTGAATTTGTCTATGCATCAAGAAGGCCACTGCTGCAGAATCCCTCAGGCCAAAGCCATCCATGGAACATGGAGACATGTGGAATGGGTACCACAAGCTCAGGATTTCTTTTTTTTTATCTCCTCTCTGCCTTTACTGCTTCAATGTATTTTACAGGATCAGTGATTCACTTCTCAAAAGCAGACCAGTCCTCACATGTGGCACATAAAACACCTGATGTTCTACAAATTCCAGGCAGAGTGAAGGTATATTTGATCAGACACTTTTGAAGTAGAGCAGAAGCTCTGTGAGATACTGGTGAACACACTGAGCTGTGCTCAGCAAAGGAACCAGTGGAACTCAGACTCGTCACCAGGCATTTGTGGAAAATCATTTGAAGAGTGGAATTTAGTGGGATCCTGAGCGCAAAGACTTTGCGAAGTCTACACGTACAGCTCATGGGAAATGTGGGTCTCCATGCACAGCCTAATCTGTAAACAGCTGTAGTGAGCTGTCAGCTCAGAGCACACCACTTGGGCCTTGGTCCTCAGAGCAGTCTCCAAATGGCAGAACAGAGAACCCCAAATGGCAGTGCAGAGCACAAGAAGTGTCAGGCAACACCACGAGGTGCTCCAGTGCAGCTGTAATGCTCTGAGAGTTTTGGAAGACCCGTGACAGAGCAGCGCAGTGACAGCAACAGATGTACTGAAGGCAGACAGTGTAAGTCTAGAGCAGTGACTAGGCATAGGAGGAACATAAGACCTTTAAGTGCAGTGCAAGAGTCGGGCATCTGGACACGATTAGAAGCCCTTTTTAGTGAAGACAGGAAGGCCAGGAGATCAGTGAAAAATGACAAACACTGAAGGGCAAGTGCAACTCAATGCCTGGCCCCACTTGAGTTGCAGAACCATTGCTCTTATCAAGGTGGACAGAGCAGACAGGTTCCACTATGTCCTCTCCCAAATAAGCTATTAAGAAGTGAAGGATTTCTCTTCCCTTAATCCCTAACTGCTTCCACACACATCCCTTTCAACTTAGGGCCAGCCAAGTAAAGGAGATTATCCCCAAGACAAGCAGCAGGAGGAGCTGTGTCAATTCCTTCCCACACCATATGCCAGATCTGCATAAGAATATCCTCCCACCTCCAGCACAGCTACCATGGGAGCAAACACACAGGGAGAGGCTGCAAAGGGTTATGGACACAGATTGGTCTCCAGCTTAATGAAAATGTGAGATGTTATTGACAGTGAGAGAGTAGGAAACCCTTGTTCTGTGATGGTCTAGAAAACCTTGTAGCTGGAGTTGGACTGCAGCTGGCCGAGGTCACTCAGGTGCCAGTGGTCCAGTGTTGGGACGATCTTGGCCCCTATCTGCCCACGTACCATGCCATCAGCGAGGGGGAAGACATTCAGGGAGTTGGGACGTTCCTTCCTGCTAAAGAGACAAACGGAGAGAGAGGAAAGCCACGTTAGCCATGTATAAGGTTCTGATAGAAAACAACAAGCACAGTAGTGTATGTGAAATATTAGTCACTAGAAAATGGACTGCATCCCTTTACCCCCATGTGGCAGCTATCTGAACTCCCAGCTCCCACACTTCCTTGGTATTGGCTGCCCAGTTCCATGGTGTTACTGGTAGAACCATAACGCCTCCTGGGGAGGGGGTTCAGTGGCCATAACAGGTACGACTGACAGCTCCATCAGTATGAGAAATTTGGAGGAACACAAAAGTGCAGAGAACTAACAGCCAATTTAAGTCAGAGCCTCTTCTGAGAAACAAAGGTACTGTGGAAAAATAAGCCACAGCAAACAACACTCACAGCAAAAAAATAAAAGCTCTCATAGCTCCTAGAGGTGTCATCACAGAGTGAGGAATAAAGCTTTTAAGTAAGTATCATCCACGTGAAACTTCTGTACCTTACACCCCAAATCTGGTGAGCTCCAAAAACAGCAGGCAGAGGGATGGGATCACTTCCAATTTCAAGCAAGAACATTTGCACTCTTTGATCCTCGCTCCGTACCCATATTATAATGCACTCACAATTCAGAAACTAAACAAAGATAGAAATGAATGCATCATGCATATTGCTAGGTGTCTCTAAGTGTATTCTGTTCATCCTCTCCTTTCTGGCAATTGCAGGTGACTCACTAGCTGCAGGTTTGATTCTGAACATAAAAGCTGGTACAGATTTTAAGACCGAGGTTCAGTGGGAGGAAATCTAGAGCAAGCAGTGGAGGTGGAAAGACTGTGGCAGCAACTTGCTAAAAACAGCAACTGATTTGGTGCCAGGGAAGCAGGTCTGCAGGGACACAGGATACCTCCACTCTTGGGGTATCCCCAGTTGATCCCAGTGTCCCTGTGGAGCTGAACTAATTTGATTCTCTCCGTGATGTGTACCCTCACTCGGACTAATTCATACTTCACCTACTCCTGCACAGGGCTTGTGCTTATTCCTGGGGGGTGTAATGAAATCTGCCCTTCTATAGCATGCTGTTAGGAACCGTAAACCTCCACATGCCTTTCTGTAATGGCCATCAGCACTGAGTGTCATGCCCAGGCTGGGAAACGAGGGCAGCCACCTCACCTGTGACCATGGCAAAACACTGCTGCATGGCCCCTGGGGCATAGCAAGCACACTAACACAGGGGATGGGACAACAGCCAGCTCTTTTAGGAAGGACAAAGGTGGAGTGCCCAGCAGAGGAGACAGTGTTTATAGAGAAAACCTCAATGCCCAACCTTTCCACTCCCAGCATTGCCTAGCCACCACAGCCTGACACATTGCTGCATCAGTGCCTACTTTGGATAGGCAAAAAGGCCTCTTGTGGCTTGTCTTGGATAGGCAAAATGAGGCAGAAAGGTGTTTCCAGTGTGGCCCACTTGGGATGCACATTTCCTAGGAATCTGCATTAAAATCCTCTCCTGAAGATACTAGACTCATACATGGAAGTTTCATACACAAACCCTCTTAGAAAGGAGGCATGCAACTGGATTTTGCAGGAATACAGATCACTGACACAATAACATTAACCTTCTCCCAGGTAACAAGCAATAGAGGAAATGTCCTCAAGTTGCACCAGGGTAGGTTCAAGTCAGATATTGCAGAACATTTTTTCTCTGAAAGAGTGGTTAAGCATGGAAACGGGTTGCCCAGGGCAGTGGTGGAGTCACAATCCTTGGAAGTGTTCAAAAGGCATGTGGATGTGGCACTTTGTGATATAGTTTAGTGGGCATGAGGGTATTCAGTTGAAGGTTGAACTTTATGATCTTGGAGGTCTTTTCCAACCTTAATTATTTTACGATTTTTCCACAAATTCAAATCCAGTCTCCTATGTGACAGGAATCAGCAGTTTCCTTGTAGCTTTTCCTTTCCACTACAAAAGGCATCTTGGTGTTTGTGACTTAAATAATCGCTGACAGTTTAGAGAAAACATTCCATTACTCTCTGTCTAAATCCCAATTTATGACTGTAACCTGCCACTAACACCTGCTCCTATTAGGTCATGATGCCAAAAGACAATTACCTCTGCCTGTCTGCTTGTATGTACTTCTTTTATCCTACT
This sequence comes from Climacteris rufus, assembly GCA_013398175.1. NCBI lineage: Eukaryota > Metazoa > Chordata > Aves > Passeriformes > Climacteridae > Climacteris > Climacteris rufus. Next base: position 134,275 of record VZRZ01002937.1, read on the forward strand.
GCTATCATTCCAAGACCCTGAAAGTTTCTAAAACTTGGGTTTCCAGTTTCTCAATAACATACTAAGCAAATGTTTTCCCTTTTAGGAAATCTTCACCCCAGCATCAATCCAAGCACCACATAAAGTAGAGTCAGTTACGTGTATGGGATTTTTAAGGGATTCAGAACTAGAACTAGAGCAACTTTACGCCACAAAACCAGAAAATTCCTAGTTTTATAGTTAAAGAAGTAACCCAACAGACCCTAAGAGTCTACTTCAAAAAATCTCTCTTTTAAGGGAAAAAACAAAATTAGGCCATTTTCCAAGCTGCTTTAACCGTTACTTTTCTATCTTTCCTTTTCTTCAGGACAGAATGATAGTTTTAAGATAGTCTTGCCTTCATAGGTGTATGGAGCAGGGGAAGTTTCCTACAACTGCAGAACAGTCCTTGTCAAACTAATAGTGAAGGCAGAATATCTTACTGACTATGCTGGGATGACCTGACATAACTCACTGACAACACTGAGACATAAAAGCTGCCCCAAACATATGCTGAGAGAGACATTAAATTATACTTCATCTTTTTCTTCTTTGTTCATATGCAAACACATACATGCTTAACACACAAGAAAATACAGGAGCCACTGAATGGAAAGGAAATGTGTGAATTTCACAGTCCATGATAAACAGGCAGAGGTACAGAGTCTCTGTAGCATCAGAAGCTGTGGAATCTTCAATAAAGGATTTTAACACAGAATGTTAGGAAATCTCCTTGCTGAGTGTCTTTGGAGACACGTTCAAGCCTCTTCTAAATCTCCCAAGAAAGGGGAAAGAGCAAACACCACAGCAGAGCTAACTCCAGTTTTGCAGTCCTAGAGTAGGCTACCAAATTTATATTCAAAGAAATTTAAAGTATCCTTAGGGCTGGTTTAAACTTTGTGTGCTGTAGTAGCCCTCATATACCTATATCTTTCCAGTACTCATCCAGGGTGAGTCTTAAAATGTCAGTTCTACCTTGAGTTCCTAGGTGAACAGCACACTCCTCAATAAAGGTTTGCAGTAGCCAAAACCTGGGATCAGGATGTTCTACAGGCAACATCCTAAAGTTTTCAAAACATAACAAAATTACAGTTTGTTTGCCAGAATTTAAAGAGGACAACTAGTCTTTTTAGAGGCTCTGGGCACAGCACTCCCTGCCCAGCCATCAGCCAGAAGTGCCTTTGGAGAGCTACTGACACTGACACATTTGTTCTGCCCTGCTCAGAAATCAGGCATGAGTTGTTCTCTGGAGTAAAATAAGGGAGAAAAAATTTCTTGGGACATGAGGGAATGGCATGAAGCTGTCATTATGCTGGCTATCAGGAAAAGGTTCTTCCCCCAGAGGGGGGTAGGGCACTGAACAGGCTCCACAGGGAATGGTCAAGGCTGCCAGAGCTCCAGGAGTGCTTGGGCAATGCCCTCAGGCACAGGATGGGATTACTGGGGTGTTCTGTGGAGGGCCAGGAGGTGGATTTGATAATCCTTATGGGTCCCTTCCAACTCAGGGTATTCTATGATTCTACAGGTCTATGATTCTGTGACTTTTTGAAACATTCTGGGACGTGAAGTGTAAACATCCCATCCCAGATATCTGATCCTGTTTCGGGACCAAACCTGCGTGTCTTCTGTATTTGCATACACAAGCTTCTCCCTGCTATGTTATCCCAGTTCCATGGCTCCCTCCACCTTCCCTGAATCACCAAGTCCAGCACAGGTGCCAGTAGACACAAAGAGCAAACATGACAGTACAGTACATTCCCAGCATCACACTGTCACCTCTCCACAACAATCTCCCACACTCTGGATTAATGAAGTCCAGATGCAGCAATAGGATTTACCTTTTCCTCCAGGACTGGCGATGACTGCAGTGATAAACATAACAGCCAAACAGGAGCAATTCCACAAAAAGCGAGACAAAAAGAACAACCATTAGAGAGCAAATGTCATGCAAACACGCACCCTACTACAGACACAGGGCACACATGCACTGCAACCTATGCCAAGTCAAGTGGGTACAGACTCATTACACCTCTTGGATGGTCATTGATACATTGATACCCCACAAAAAAAACTGCTGTATGAACTTCTCCCCAGTCCCACTTACTTTAAATAAATTCACACAAATTGCATCACAGCCCATGAGAAATCATGCCTGTCCCCCCACACCAAGATCCACAAACACTGGTGTTCCCCCCTTCAGATGCAATGACATCAAAACACACCTGTCCCGGGTGCTTGTGCACAAGCACAACAAACACAACACAGAGCTACACACACACACACACACACACATACACACACAAACAGTGCAAAGCTGAAAATTAAAGAAAAAATCCCATTTCTGATTGGTAGGTCCTATAGACTTGGATCACAGTCGCATCATGGGCTTTTCACAGACATACAGTGTTTCTCTTCAAGGACACTAGCAATATGTCACACTTAAAAGAGTAAAAGACTAACTTTCTCTGAAATTAAGAGGCAATGCTTGATGAAAATTTTGCCCTTCACCACAGAGACTGGAAGTCTTGTAGATATAAAAAGCAAGACTTTTCACTAGGCAGATATTTTATGAAATAAAACTAACAATTCCACAATTATTATCACCTTATTTGAAAGTCAGGGAAGGAAAAGCTCATTAAAAACCCTTTCTAACATGCAATCCAACTAAGGAGTTGGACTTCAATGATCCTTGTGGGTCCTTCAGACTCAGGATATTCTGTGATTCTATGACTCAAACTTGGGAGGTACATAGAGGACCCACTCTTTAAAAGAGAGATGTCCTAAGTTTGCTTTTGCATATGCTACTTTTAGATTTTACTGTGTAACCACTTCCACAGATATATTCTTATTTCCAGTAGGGTAAGTGGGGAGGGAAACAAGTCTAACACACTTATCCCATTCCATTTCTAACACTAGGATCAGATTGTATTCTGGGAGCTCACTCTGGGCTTCCAGACTGTGAGGGATAAAAGGCAGAAAAACAGTCAGATAAGGGAGATTTTGTGAACAGATGAGTACCTACAACTCCTGGTTCTTTTTACACCATGTCCTCTCTAGCACTCTACACCCCTTATACCTGTCTCTTCTGCCTAGGAAAGCTGACATCTAGCTTTTTTGTTTGTTTTCTCAATTCATGCCTGTATTTTAGATAATCTAATTCTAGTCAGAACCCAAACACTGCTGGAAGGGAGGAAAATTTATTTGTTGGACATAAGTAGGATTACTGGGTGACTGACAGAAAGTTCCTGAAGGAACAAGGAGGGAAAAAATCCTGTCATGTCTAAAGCAATGTCTAATGCATTTAATTGCTACGGCTTTGTTGGCTATCCCGCATACAAAGACACACACACACAAGCACTTTGACACCTTCATCCATTCTATAGGTGAACCTTTACATACTGAGAATATGTTTTCCAGAGGCCCCATCAATAGCAGCATGATAAAGCCTCACCTTTGTAAAACAACATACAAAGCTCCTCACCATCAAGCCTAAAAAAAAGTACCCGCAACTCACCCAGAACCCATTAAAAAAGAGCTTCAGCTACAATCCGCATCACCAGGGAAAGGTCCTGCTCTGGTTTCTCTCTCAAACACGCACACTTAGTGTGTAAGTTCCCAGATGACATGTTACATGGAGAGGTCATGGCCCTACCTTCTCCCAGGTACACTGCCCTCAGTTTGGTTATTTCCCCCAACTTGCTGCATCTTAGATCGTTCAATGTGCTCCACATAGGTCTGGATCATCTGTGAGGAGAGACAAATTCATGAGGCAAACAGAGGAGAAGGAAAGACACATCATCTGATTTTGTTTAGTTTTCTACAGCATCCATTTCCAATTTCCTGGGGTTTTTTGCACATTTCCTTGCCTTTGCTGCCATCTTCCAAACTGATGATGAAAATGAATGGTGTAATCTGACAGCAAATTTGTCAGCAAACAGTGTCAGAAATTACTTCAGCTGAATCTCAGAAGAGTCATGAAAGAGCGTATCCCAAAACAACACATCTCCTGGAGGTTTGTTGGCAGTGGGAGATGAGGTAGTGGGGCACTGTGCACAGCATCACAAAACCGCTGTGGTTGGAAGGAACTCTCTAGGGTCCACCAGTCCAGCCCCCTGCTGAAATAGGGCCACCCAGAGCAGGCTGCCAGGACCATGTCCAGGTGGCTTATGAAGATCGCCAAAGATGGAGACTCCAATACGTCTCTGGAACAACCTGTGCCAGGCTCATTGTTCTCACAGTAAAGGAGTTTTTACTCACGTTCAGAGTAAGCCTTCTGTGGCCCACTTTGTGCCACTTGTCTCTACTGGGCACCAGTGAATACAGCATGGTTCCATCCTCTTTACACCCTCCAGTCAGGTATTTATGATGTTCCCAAAGTTCAGAAGTTCTAGTCATCACTAGGATTGTAAAGCTCAATTCTTTGACACAACTTTCAATATAGACAAAGAGTTTATTTATTTAGAAATAACGAGATTTATTTAGAAAAAACTACATCCTACCTCTGTGTGACGCTGATGCAGAGCATTATACTCCTTCTTCATTTCTGATTCACGTTCTTCCAGCCGAGAAACTGCCAAGAGAAAATCCCAACTATCAGCTAACACACACCTGGCTCTCAAACTATTTGAGAAACAAAGCCTATTTTGTTAGAATTTAATTTACACCTACTGAATAAAACAAAAAGAAACAGAATTGTGGGATCTGGTCTCCATCACAAATTCATGGGTTCATGGCTACCTGCATGTTCCCAATACCAACGACTTTGTAGCATAAATGCAATAAAACCACAGAAATTTTCCAGCAGTATCCTGGTGCCCTCTAAGCATCTTAGTTTTACAATAATTTAAATTGTCCTCTGGCACTGGCACTTCTGGCTATTAGAGGAACAGGAGTACTGGACAAAACACCAGCAAATTCTGAGGGGAACTCCAGTCAACAATGGCTGCACATATTAAGGAAGTATTTGTAAAAACAAACTAACTAATTAATTAATGTGATAATTTATACAAGAGAAGAAATGGCAGTTTCTCTTCAGAGACAAGGAGAAACTCCAAGCCAGGTTCCAAAGGCCCAATCTTGCACCTTGCATCTGGAGAGACTGAGTTGGACCACAGAAGACAAGAAATGCAGCCTCCACTTCGGTGTGGATACATTCCATCCTTACACCAAAGTAAGGGACAACCAGATACTTCAGACTTTGCACAAATTACATTACAGAAAAAAAAATGTATGAAAAATATTTTTAAAGTAGTACTGTATGTTGTGTGCAAGGCAATGTGAATAATGGTGTCTGGTGCACATCTTTGCTTACTCTGGTCTGCATAGTTTTTGGTCTTCAGCTCCAACTGTCGAGTCTGAAATTCAAGGTGTTCCACTTGGATTTGTAGTTCTTTCTTCTCCTGTTCCAGTGCATCTTCAAATTCTATGAACTTCTGCATAGGAAAGAAGCAGAGAAGGAGGCACTGATGAGGGTTACATGTAAAGTGGTTTGCCCTATCATGACCCTTCCTCTCTTCACAAAAACAGAAATTTGAGCAAATATAAATTGAGGGAATATAAATTTTTAAGTAAGTAAGTAGCACAACAGCATTTAATCAAGCTGAAAAGTCTATTTTATATGAGAAAGTATTGTTATCTTTAATGTATAATTAATACACAAATTATGGTCCAACATGAGTTCTGTAAACCAGCACAACTCCATCATCTTCAGCAACGTTGGTCTTCTTTGTGCCAGACTAAATTTTGATTCCTGTTAATCAGATGTCACAGAAATAAAATTCTATTTCTGTAACCATATATTTAAAAACACCTACATCAGAGACTCTTCTAATGATGCAGATGTAGAGAGCTTCACCCATAATTCACATGGGGGATAAGTCTTGCAGAAATGTGCAAATCTTTTGAAAACTAAGCCTCAACTCCGGCTCAACACTCCCATTATCACCAACACAGAGGCAGTTGCATGCAGCAGAGTGACTTCTTCACAGACGCTTGGCCGAAAGAAAGGTTTCACAGATACAGTCATTTCATGATGAAAACACAACAGGAAAATACCTGATTTCAGGATGTTTTTTCTGTAAACTGTCATTTTGGACCTGAGAGCTTTAGTCACTCCCTGCTGTGGGCACCAGCACACAGCACAGGGTAAAACATGTGGAACGTTCTGCTCATCTCCAGTGTAGGCTATTACACGACTCTTGGTAGACGCTGGAGCCACAGGGGCTTCATATAAGGCAATATCATATAGTATCATGTAATACATATCATGTAATTAAGTATCATGAAATATTTAAACTAAGCAGAATCCCTGGGAAGTGAATGCAGATCCACATCTTTGCATATAGGTGGACCAGCCTGGCTCTTGTGTGATACACAGTCATCAGAGGTTTTCTGCACAAAACACTAACACAAATAATGACCCATAATCCACATGTCTAGATTCAGAAACAGTTGCTTCTAGCACCACCCCTGACACAAACTGATGGGAAAGTCCCTAAGGCTCAGAGAACACATGCTCTATTAAGTACACATCCTTTTCCCAGCAAACCAAGCCTGAATGTTACCACCAGGCTCAGAAGGGCACAGCATACCAAAGCTATCCCACAAGCTGCAGTACAAGTCCTGGCCTGGCTTTACAAACCCAAAAATTCAAGTCTTGTCACATTACTCCTGAATAGTTCCATCCAAGGAAGCCAGAAGTACAGCATCAGCTACGCCAACCAGTCCAGTAATTAGAACCCAAAAGGTGAGCTGCATGAGCACAGGGAAGCAGCCCTGGATCCAGAGCAGCTGAAGACAAGAGTGAGCAGGATATAAAGCCAAGCAGGCTGTAATCCACCCATAAAAATGTTTATGGGCCGAGAGGAGCCCACAGGAAATAACAGGGGACTATGAGGAGCTCACAAGGCTCTGATCCTGGCCCTGCCTCTCTCCCTCTCCATCTGTTCGCCAAATCCTCCTTAGGTCCAGCCCCAACAGACTCACCAGCATGTGTGTGTTGGCTGCTCAAACCTCCTCTGACTAAAAGCATGGATACTGGGGAGGAGAAACCCTCTCTCCTGTGTTATGCCCTCTGCATGGGGAAAGTGTTCTCCCCACAAACATCACCGCTCAGGGGCATGAGAATTTCAATGTAACAAAGTAAAGCTTTGTTGTACTCCAAAAGAGACAGACTCTGGTGAGAATCTTTCTTGGCAAAAACTCCCAGGGAAACCAAAATATTTAAATGCTCAGTAAGATTATTTTGTTACATTCTGCACAAGAACCAATCTGCACTGCTGCAGCCTTGGGTTAAACCCCATGTGCATTCCCTATTGTTTTTACTGGAATTATTAGCAGGGACACTGGAGCCATCATTGTGAATTGGAGCCTCTCACTGCAGATGACCGAAAGCCACATCTTTTATTATTCTTACAAACTTTTAAAACTGCTCAGTAAATTCCTGGGACCAGTGACTCAGTTTGCATTCCTATTTATAGAAACAATCAAACACACTTTAGCCACATCGTTTCCCTGTACTTGGTGTTCTGCAGTGCCTTTAATCTCTAACTGGGCTTTTAATTTTATTCCTCTTCCTGCTCAAATTTACTGTAATAAGGGTTTGGGGTTTTTTCCACTTAGGGTTGTTTTGCACGGTATTTTCTAGAAATAGCAGCAATGCCAACACCTTCCTTCCACAATAAAGGAGTCATCTCAGAGGCATCTCGGCAGACCCTGTTCCAGCTCAGAGGCTCATTTACTTTTAAACTAAATTTTAAGACTGTCCAAGGGTTTAGATTTGTAAGTAAGTGTTTTTTCCTGAGATGTCAATTAAATATTGAAATCCCTTAGTCACTCACTCAGCAACCTGTTTTGTAATTCTGAGAAATTTTTAAAGCAACCTGCTTTGTAAATTAGCGGATTTATTTTTGAAACCTTTTTCAGAACAACAATATAATTTGAGAATGAGTAAAAAAAGGAAAAAAAACCCTAAAAGACATAGTGACAATGAGCAACAGAGCTGAGAAGCAGCAGTTTCATTAGCTCCATTTAGAGGCTGATGCAAACTGCCCCAGCAAAGAGTCTTTTCCTGGTATAATCTCCATCTCCTCATAGGGTTTTGCTGGAACCACTCTGTGCTAAAGCTTTATTGATGAATGCTTTTAATTACAGCCAAGGGCTAAATCCCCATCACATCGCAGTGGCTCAGCTTTCACCACTTTCCCGCTCCTATTTCTCCACCAAAGAGCATGTAACCCCAGGCAGGAATGAGGTGTTTAGAAGCAATAAAAATGAATGGACTTTAAGGAAAAATCATTCACAGGTTTCTCAACAGTAAATTAGAAAGTAAAAGAAGGTACAAGCCCAATTTTATTCCAATTATGTAGGTCACCTGCATTACGTAAGATTCCTGAATTTGCTAATGCTGTTTTGGTTTAGTTCAGAGGAAACTGACTGGAAGATTAACCCTTCTACAAATACGGCTCAGTCTTTTTCCTCAGACTTCTCTATTTTGCAACCCAAAAGTAATGAAAGAAACATAAAACTAGAATTCAATTAAGCACTTGGAAAAGAAAGAGACACAGAGACCACAATATTAAAAATTAACACTGCCCTAAACTTTAGTAGGGCAGAATAGCATTTTGGACAAAAACACTGCAGGACGGCCCATCCTGGTGCTCAGGAGATCAAACAATGGCATTCATGTTAGGGGCCCAAGGGTTTGACCCAGTCCCTGGTTCTGCAGCACCTTGTACCTGCTCTCACATTAGGACTCATCTCACCTGAGCTTCTCCCTGCACATCACAAGCTCTGAGAGCAGGAAAAATTCCAAATCCAGAGTGAAGTGAGCAGCCAATGCAGCAGGACAAAGAGAGGAGGATTCCTGCCAGGGCTGTGCCTGAGGAAGACGCTCCTAATGGAGCTGTCACTGCAGCTCATCCTTCGTGGCACCAGTGAGCTCTCACCAGTGTATCCAGCCACACTTCACTTTTTCCCAGAAAGCCCACAACAGACATTCCATAGAGCACCCAGGAAAAAGTTACTCTAGCCACTAGAAGCATCAGAGATTTAAATAACTTTACTGAGAAATGTGAGCACATCCACAAGCACAACAAGCACAAGCAGTGCCTTAAGTTTGGGAAAAACAAGCCATTGATGTTCGCATGAGTGACACCTGTGAACAAGAGCCTCCAGAGCCAGCCAGCAGAGACAGCGCTTCATCCCCAGCGTGATGCTGGACCACAGGCCTCAGGCTGCGGCTCACGGCCCAAGGTACCTGGCTGCAGGTGGCCCAGACGAACAGCCTGACTGGCTCCAGCATCTTTCCTGCCCAAACTCAATCTACCAGGTGTATCCCCAGCACACAGCAAACCCCCAGCCACACAGTGCATGCTGCACCAAACTCTGCCTTCCCGTGGTGCTGGAAATTCATAACACGGAAGGAGAAACAGAGAATACAAACTGGATGAAGTGTTCTAATTTTTTTAAACTTTTTTTGACTAACCAGGCTCCCTGGTTAGCGGCAGTCATACTGCAAGTACACATTACTGAGTGAATGCAATTCAGTAAATAAATATTCATAGGCATTTCAATTTTTCCGTTTCTTTCAGCTGGAAGATACAATCCTGGCCCTGATGAAGCTGTGGGAATTTCTCAAAACTTGAAGAGCAACCAATATATCACCCCAACCCTTTAAACCTCCTTAAAATGAGGCACTAGGAACACTAACTCGAAGTCTCCTTCCCATCAGAACATTTACCGGCTGTAGTATTGTCTCGGTTTTGAAAGACAGGTGTCTGCTAAGAGAGGTTGAACCCTCCCTTAAGACAGAGAACGTGATTTTTTCCCCTCCCTCCGAATTATTTAATTTTGAAATCAAGGGCTCTCAGGCAAAGATATGGGAAAAAGGAATTACAGTTCTTTACTAGTATTTATGAACAAGTAATAACAATAATAATAACCATAAATAGAACTAGGAATTAATAATAAATAACTTTCCCATTAAGTGGTGTAATTACAGCAGAAAAAAAAACAAACAGCAGGAGGCGCCGCTGAACTCCTGGCTGGGCAGGGTGGTTGCGGTGACTCCCGGCTGCAGGTGGCAACGTTGAACTCCCGGTCGGGCAGG
>VZRZ01002939.1:12203-24593 GCA_013398175.1 Climacteris rufus
CCATTCCCGGGTTAATGATTTCCAAGGAATCCTCGATCCTCTCCCTGTCCAGAGCCCACGGCCCAGGCTTTGCCCAGCGGGGTAAGAGAAGGAGAAGCTCGGGGCCCATCGGGGCCTTGGGGGCGATTTCCTGCTGGGACGGATGTGGGAGAGCCAGGTGTCTCCTCCCAGGGCTGGAGTGGGGCCAGATTCCCTGTTCCCGGCCCGCCGTGCCGCCCGGAGCGGGCTGCACGTGGGATTGGGGGGCTTGGAGCTCGGGGATCCTCATCCCAATCGTGCCCCGGGGAGGGGAGGATAAGGAGAAGGGGCGGTGCGTCCTGGGAACGCCGGGGGAGCTTTGGGGGTGCTGGAACGGGGATTTGGGGCGGGAGGCAGGGAAAGGGGATGGGGGAAAGGGAAGGAGGGACGGGAACTATGGAAGGAGGGGATCAGGAAGAGAGGGAATGGGGGCCAGGGAAGGGGGAAACCGGGAAAGGAGGGGACGGAGTGGATGGGGAGTAGGGAAGGAGGGGAGAGGAATCGGGGAAGGAGGGGACAAGGACCCGGAAAGGAGGGATGGGGACAGGGAAGAAGGGATGCCAGCAGGAGCATCTGGACCACAAACCCCGTGCTGGCGGTCCCCCGTGGGGATCCCTGGGGACAGTCGCCTGCCGCCAGCCCCCTCCCTGGGCTCAGGATGATCCCCATTCCCAGGTGCAGCATGGTGGAGGTGACAGTGACACCGCAGTCCTCGCTGGCCGACCGGCCCGTGCAGATCCGGGTGCGGGGGCTGTCCCCATCCCAGCTCGTCACCCTCCGGGCATGGCTGAAGGACGAGCACGGCGAGTGCTTCCAGTCCCGCGCCTTCTTCCGCGCCGATGGAGTGGGAGAGGTGGATCCCGGGCTCCACGCCGCCCTGGGGGGCAGCTACTCCGGGCTCTGGCCCATGGGGCTCTTCTGGTTCCTGCAGCCCGACACCCTTTTCCGAAGGCTGGTCAAGCGGGATGTGGCCGGCAGCCCCTTCCGTGTCCGGCTGGAAGTGTTCGACGGGCTGTGCCTGGGCGTGGATCCGCGGGAGCGGCCGCTGGCATCCTGCGAGGCCGAGCGGTGGTACGTGGGCCCCGGAGTGCAGCGGGTGCCCATCCGTGAGGGAAGGGTCCGTGGGGCCCTGTTCCTGCCTCCTGGTGAGCACTGCGGAGCGGGGAATCCCGGGATATCGAACCTCTGGGCTTCCAGGGTGCTCGTTCTTGGGATGCCCGGCCTTAGCATTGGGTTGTCCAGCCTTGGGACCCCTGGGATAATGAACCTCAGGACCCCTGGAATGCCCAAGCTTGGGACCCCTGAGTTGCCCAGCCTCAGGGCACCTGGGAATGCTCATCCTTGGGATACCAAACCTCAGGGTCTTGGGATGCCCAGCCTGAAGGCCCCCAGGATACTGAACCTTGGAATCCGTGGGATGCCCAACCTCAGGACCCTGGAATACCCGACTGTGTGACCCCCTGGGATGCGGGACAGCACGGCTAGCTCCTTATCCCTGACATTCTCCCTGCCTTCCCGCAGGTCCAGGCCCCTTCCCAGGGGTGATTGACCTGTTTGGGGGCGCGGGAGGCCTGATCGAGTTCCGGGCGGGGCTCTTGGCCAGCCGGGGCTTTGCCGTGCTGGCCCTCGCCTTCTTCGCCTACGACGACCTGCCCCAGTTTCTGGCCCAGCTCGACCTGGAATACTTCGAGGAAGCGGCGGAGCTGCTCCTGCGGCATCCCAAGGCGAGTCCTGGAGCGTGGAGAAGGGCACCTGGGAGCTGGGATGTTCTGGGGGGTGGGGGCAAAGTGGCGAGCGGGATGTCCGGGTGAGCAGGGGTGACGCCCAAGTCACGCCCCAGAGACAGAGGACATCCCAGTGAGCGGTGACATCCCATGAGGACATCCCTGTCCTGGCACCCAGGGGCGTCCTGGTGCGTTATCCCTGTGACCGGGGACATCCCGCTGAGCTCCGTTCCTCCCCCCGCAGGTCCGAGGCCCCGGCCTGGGCGTGGTCGGCGTCTCCAAAGGCGCCGAGGTGGCCTTGGCCATGGCCGCCCTCCTGCCGCAGGTGGTGGCCACGGTGTGGATCAACGGCACGGCCTTCCTGCACGGAAACCCGCTGTTGTACAAGGAGCTCCGCATCCCCCCCATTCCCTACCGCACCGAGCGCATGCTCTTCACCGAGCTGGGAGCCATGGACAACTCGGCCATCTTCGCCGACCCCCGGGATCCCGCCTACGGCGCCTCGGCCATCCCGGTGGAGAAGGTCCGGGGGAAGGTGCTGTTCGTGGTGGGAGAGGCCGACCGGAGCTTCAACAGCAAGCTGTTCGCCGAGCTGGCCCTGGCGCGGATGCCGCCGGAGAGCGGCCGGATCCTGTCCTACCCCGGAGCCGGGCACCTCATCGAGCCCCCCGGGTCGCCCCTGTGCAGCGTGTCCAGCATCCGAGGGAGCCCGAGGCCGCTGGCCTGGGGAGGTGAGCCCCAGCCCCATGCCCGGGCCCAGGAACATTCCTGGCAGGAGATCCTGCAGTTCCTGGAGCTCCAGCTGGGATCGGCTGCCACAAAGCTGTGACTGGTGGGGGAAAAGGGGTTGGGATCGCTGGGATCGTCTCTGCTGGGAATAAAGGGTTGCTGGTGGCTCCTGGCTGTGCTCCTGGCTGCGACACACATTTAGGATTTATTTAGGATATATATTGGATATATATTCAATATATATATTGGACAGATATTTAGGTCATATATTAAACACATACAGGAGATATATAGCACATGTGTAGGATATATATTGGACACCTATGGGATATATATGTAGGATATAGAACAGCTCAAACATATTGGACAAGTATAGGACATACATGAAACACATTAGACGTATGTAAGACATATATGGGACATGTATGGGGCATATGGGATATACAGGACATTGGACATATATAGGATATATGTCAGATGTATATAGGACATATATAGGACATATATTGGACATATGGAAAGATATAGCCATAGATAAAACATACAACAGGGCATATGTTCCACATATAATGGACATGTATATTGCAGGTGTGTAGGACATATATCAACACATATGGGACGTATATCAATGTATACAGGACATATGGGGCATATAGAGGACAGACTGGACATGTATAGGACATTTATCAGACATAGGACTTACATTAGACATACACAGGGTGTGTATCAGACCTGTAGAACACATACAGGACATGTCAGACTTATATAGGATGTGTATGAAGCGCACATAGAACATATATCGGCTCCAGGGACACAGTGCCCCTGCAGCTGCCACTGCTTCCCGAGGAGTTTTGAGGGAATCACCTCCACGCCCTCCCACTGGGATCCCCGTGACCCCGGGAGCTGGCGTGATCCCATTCCCACGCCCAGGGCAGGGGACAGGGAGTGGCCGTGACTGTCACTCTGGGAAGGGCGGGGGGGTGACTCAGTTTAATTCCCGGTAAGGATAAATCCCAGCAGGGGAACTCTGGAAAGGGGGGCAGAGGAAGGGAATGCACACGGAGGACTTTGGATTCCCCGTGGCACTGCCAGCAGGACACGGGCAGAGTGGAGCAGGGATTTGGGACAACTGGTTGATTCCCAGTCCCTCAGACCCCACCAGGGCTGTGCCACTGTGTCCCCTGGTCCTGTGGCTATCCTGGCCATGTCCAGATGTCCCTGCTGTCCCCTCTGGCTCTGGGGAGGTGGGCACACCCCAGCCCCCTTCTTTCCCCCTGGATAGCTTGATCCAGCTGGGCATCCCGCCCGGCACCAGCTCCATTCCCTGTTGGCCAGGACAGAGTCTCCAAGCGTGGGATAAGCTTGGTTTGTCCCTGGTCACCGTGACACGGCCACAGGAGGTGACCACAGGGCCGGGCCACCGAGGTCACCGGCAGCACGGGAGCGAGGAGCCCTGGGCAGAGCTCATCCCACGGGGTCAGCTGATCCCCCCCCGCATCCCAGCCCTCTGGATATAAATCCCCACCGCAGAGCCCCGTGCTCCAGCCGTGCCACCGCCATGGGACGGGGCTGCTCCTTCCTCCTGCTCCTCTTCCTCCTGTCCCCGTGGCCCAGAGCGGCCGTGGGGCTCCTGCAGTACCGCCAGGACTGCGGAGAGCTGGGAATGCAGCTCCTGGTTTTCCCCCCCCACGGCCGCACCGTGCGCTTCAAGGTCCTGGGTGAGTGGGGGCACCCCCTGGATCCCCTCGGGGGGCTGGATTTCCCTGGGATTCCCCCAAAACTGGAGCGTTCCACGGTGGTGGCATTCCCACGGGATAAACCCAACGGCGTGAGTGAGCCGTTGGCGCTGCCGTGTCACCTCCCTGTGTCCGTGGTGTCCCCCCAGACGAGTTTGGCTCCCGCTTTGACGTGGCCAACTGCTCCATCTGCCTCCACTGGCTCAGTTCCAGGCAGGACGGCTCCGTCGTCTTCTCCTCCGGCTACAAGGGCTGCCACGTCCTGCTGCAGGTGACGCTCCCGCCCCCTCCGTGCTCCCCTCCGGCGGGATGGGGGTGACTGTCCCCCGTGTCCTGCCGCAGGAGAACCGCTACGTCCTGAGGGTGCAGCTGGAGGAGCTGCTGGCCAGCGGCATCCCGGTCACCTCCTACGAGGTCAACATGACCTGCCCCAAGCCGGGTGCTTCCGACGTACTCCCCGATGGAAAACGGGAGCAGGGCCGGGACACTGGAGTGCTGGTCTCCCACACCGGCCTCCTGCACCAACTCTCCGAGTCCTCCCTCACCCTCGTGGGATCCCAGCTCTCATCCCGAGATCACTTTGAACAGGTTCACACCGTGGCACGGGACCCGACCAGCCCGGTGCTTCCCGGGATCCAGCACCATTCCAATCCAGCTCGCCCGGGGCTTCTGTCCCAGCCTGGTGGGGTTCGTCCCATCAGCCAAATCCAGGGAAGCTTCATCCGCCCAGGAGTGCAGCCCTCCCAGCCCGGGGGGCAGAGCCAGCCAGGGATCCTTCGTCCAGCGCTTGTATCCCAAAACCACCCCAGTTTGGTGCATCCCGGGGGTCAGAGCCAACCAGGCCACCTGCGTCCAGGGTTTGTATCCCAAAATCAGCCTGGGATGCTGCATCCCGCGGGTCAAAACCAGCCAGGGATTCACCCAGGGTCTGTATCCCAAAATCAGCCTGGGATGCTGCATCCTGGGGGTCAAAACCAACCAGGGATTCGCCCAGGGTCTGTATCCCAAAATCAGCCTGGGATGCTGCATCCTGGGGGTCAGAGCCAGCCAGGGCAGCTTCATCCAGGATTTGTATCCCAAAACCATCCTGGAGGTCAAAACCAACCAGGGCAGTTTGGTCCAGGATACGTGTCCCAAAACCATCCTGGGGGTCAAAACCAACCAGGGCAGTTTGGTCCAGGATACGTATCCCAAAACCATCCTGGGGGTCAAAACCAACCAGGGCAGTTTGGTCCAGGATATGTATCCCAAAACCATCCTGGGGGACAAAACCAACCAGGGTTTCGCCCCGGGTCTGTATCCCAAAATCAGCCTGGGATGCTGCATCCCGGGGGTCAAAACCAACCAGGGCAACTTCATCCAGGATTTGTATCCCAAAACCATCCCGGGGGTCAAAACCAACCAGGCCTTCGCCCTGGGCTTGTATCCCACAACCAGCCTGGCTTGACCCCCTCTGGTGCTCAGACTCCAGCAGGATTCCTGCACCCAGGAGCTCAGCCCCCAAACCAGCCGGGAATATCTCGTCCCAGCCACCAGTCCAACTCCCAAACGGGGCTCCAGGGCCACACTGGGCTGCTCCATCCCGGCCATCCCAGCCCAGCTTTGGTGCACCCAGGAGTCTCATCCTGGCCAGGTTTGATCAGACCTGGGTTCCAGGCTCAGTTCCAGCCGGGCCTGGGGCGCCCAGGGCTGCAGCCCCAGCCTGGATTGCTGCATCCTGGGATTCACACCCAGCCCAGCCTGCTGCAGTCCACGGCGTTCTTCCACCCCTCAGCAGGGGCAGGTAAGGCGGAAAGGAGGGATGCTGGGACAAGGGGAAACGGCCTCAAGGTGCTTTTCCAACCCAAATTCCACGATGTGTCCGCTCTCTGCATCCCCCAGGCACGCCGCTGACGCGGGAGCAGTGCCAGGTGCCGGCGGGGCGGATGCGGTGCGTGGCTCCGCAGGGACGGGATGGATGCCTGCAGGCGGGATGCTGCTACGACGACATGGACCGTGCCACGCCCTGCTATTACGGGAATACCGGTAGGACACCGGGAGGGGCATCCCAAAATCCCTCCCCGGTGCCTGGGGGGTGCTCAGGGTGACGGTGTCGCTCTGCCACGTCGCAGCCACCGTGCAGTGCCTGCTGGAGGGACACTTCGTGCTGGTGGTCCCGCGGGGAATGGTGGCCCCGCCCTACAACCTGGACAGCGTGCGGCTGGCCAGCAGCCAGGCGGGCTGTGAGCCCCTCCACGTGTCCGAGGCCTTCGTCATGTTCCGCTTCCCGGTCACCCACTGCGGCACCACGGTCCAGGTAGGGCGGGAAAACCCTGCAGACCCCCCCAGGTGGGCGTGGTGGGGTCACTGTGGGATAGAAGCGCCCCCAGCACGCTCCCAGTCCCATATTCCCCCCTCCAAAACTTCAGGATAAAGAACTCACCCACACGCTGCCTCCTGCCCCAAATGCGTGTATCCCCCGAGATGTTTCCCAGTCCTGTTCCCCACACAGGTGATCGAGGACCAGCTGGTCTATGAGAACCAGCTGATCTCCACCATCGATGTCCAGGGATCCCCCCGTGGCTCCATCACCCGGGACAGCGTCTACATGTAAGGGAAGGGGGGGGGAAATGCAGGCAGAGAGCCCAGATTCCCCCTTGGATCAGCCCAATCCTTGCTCCTGCCACATCCCTGGTGCTGTCTCAGCTCAGGCTGGGGGAGCTCATGGAGGATTTGGGAGTCTCCCACCTTTCTCTGCTCCCTTTCCCCAGCCTCCAAGCCCGCTGCATCTACAACTCCAGCGACCTCCTTCCCTTGGGAATGGAGGTGGCCGTGCCCCCCACGGCTGTTCCTCTGGCCATGCCGGGCCCGCTGGGGCTCCAGCTGCGGATTGCCACCGGTGAGTGCTCCCCATCCCGCTCCCCATCCCGCTCCCCATCCCGCTCAACCCCTCCTGGCATTCCCACAGACGAATCCTACAGCTCCTACCACCCCGTGGGCGACTTCCCCCTGGTGAGGGTGCTCCGGGACCCCATCCACGTGGAAGTCCGGCTGCTCCAGAAGACGGATCCCAACCTGGTGCTGGTGCTGCACCACTGCTGGGCCTCCCCCAGCCCCGATGCCACGTCCCAGCCCCAGTGGCCCATCCTGGTGGATGGGTGAGTGGAAAAGGGCAGGAAGATGGAGGTGAGGGGGGTCACTGTGCTGACAGTGTCCTCGTCTCCCGCCCAGGTGTCCCTTCCAAGGGGACAACTACAGGACGCGGCTGATTCCGGTGGGTCCGGCCTCTCCGGAGTTGCCCTTCCCGAGCCACTACCAGCGCTTTGTCATCTCCACCTTCGCCTTTGTGGAGCCCCCCAGCATGGCCGTGCTGGAGGGGGAGGTGAGGGGAGCCCCCTGAATCCCAGGTTTGGGAATTCCTCATCCTGACACTCGCAAACCCACCGGGGCACCGACCCCACTCCTGGCTGCCCATGCTGTCTTCCTGTGGGGAAGCTCAAGGTTTTCGGGGGATTCCTCGAGGCTTGAGGATCCTTTTTAGGGGGTCCCCCAAGGCTTGGGGACCCTTTTTGGGGATCTCCAGGTGACGCTGGCGTTCCTGTGGCTCTCAGGTGTACATCTCCTGCAGCGCTTCCGTGTGCCACCTGGCCCAGCCGGAGCCCTGCCGGCCCTCCTGCCAGCTGGGAGTGCCCTCACGTGAGTCTGGGAGCCTCCAGGGATTTGGAGGGGGGCTCTGTGTGTCCCCCCCTTCCCAAAACAACATGCTGCTCCCCCCAGGAGCACGGAGGTCTCTGGGGGACAGACGGACAGGTGACAGCATGGGGACAGTCACATCCCAGGGATGCATCGTCTTTCCCAAGAGAGGAGGAGCTAAGTGGAGAGGCTGAGGGGTGAGTGGCTTCTGCTCCCTGAAAACGCCTTCATCCCAAAAACCCCTTCATCCCTCTAAGTTATCTCCTCCCCCTCTTCCTCCTCACAGTTCCTGACTCCACCTGGACGCTGCTGGATGTCTCTGGGAAAGCTGGAAAAATAAACCATGCAGAGCACGGCTCTAGGGGTGGTTTGTCCTTGGGAAGGGAGGAAAGAATGTCTCTCATCCCTATTCCCAAGATGGAAGCAGCCACAGCCTCCCCAAATCCCACCCTGCTACCGCCCAGCCCTTCACAGGAGCCTTTTCCAGCAGGGATGACTGGGAATAATTCTTTATTTCCATACTGAAACTAAGTAACTGCTTACAAAACCCGCACAGTCCTTCCTTCCCTTCCCTCCCTCCTTCCACACATCCCAGCCTCCAACTTCCACCAGCATCAGGATTGGGGTTTTTTTTTGCCAAATCAGTTACAAGCACAAAACAATCTAAAGGCAGAAAACACACGGAACTGGGGAAAAAACTAAACAATAAATTCATGAAGCACAGGGAAGGCGACATCCAACTTCCTCTGCGCCGACAGCTACAACAGGGGAGCTTAATCCCACTTGGATAAACCCACATGGATATTCCCACCCACCTCCCGCCCCGAATCCCAAAAAACCCCAGCCCCACTTCCAGGGGTTACAGGCTGTAGAACTTGAGGCTCCGATCCATGCCTGTGGAAGCGATGAACTTGGCGTGGTGGCCAAAGGCCACTCCTGTGGTCAGGCCACTGTGCTCTGGGGACAGAAAACAGCCCGTGGTCACAACCCCCAGTGGATTCGTCCCATTCCCACTTCCATGGTTCCCACAATCCCTCACCTGTGAAGTGGAGGATCTCTGTCCACTGCTTGCAGATGTAGATCTGGACGTCGGTCCCGCCCAGCGCCAGGTAGGTCCCGCTCTGGTCGAAAATCAGGGATTTCACCTGCGGACAAGAACAATGCATTGGAAAAGCTCCAAAGGGCTTTTTTGGGACAGCAGACCCCCCCTGGAAGGCCTCTGGGGGGAAAGGGACATCACACACCTCGAAGTTGTTATCCAGCTGCAACGTCTTGAAGTTCTTGAGCTTCCTCAGATCCCAGAGTTTGACGGAGGAGTCGTCGGCCGCCGTGGCCAGGTAGTACCCGTTCTCGGAAAAGGCGATGCTGGTGATGGGGCCCGAGTGTCCCGGGAAATTGGCCACGTTGGTGCGTTCCTGGGGATAAGGTGATGAGAGGGAATCACAGCACTGGAAGGTGGAATCATTCCCAACAGACCTACGCAGTCATGGTGTCACCAGCGGCTGCTCTGGAGATGGAATCTTCGGAGTTTTGGAGAGAACTTCCAAAAACATTTCCCCAAAGTCCCGCTCCTTGGGCTGATCCTCCAACCATCCCCCTGTTCCTGCACGTTCCTTACCTTCAGATCCCAGATCTTGATTTGGGAATCCATCGTTCCTGTCCCAAAAATGAGCCCATCCGGGTGGAACTGGGCACAGGTGAGAGCTGCAGAGAGACCGGGAGACTCAGAGGGCTGGGAAAGCCCATCAAAGTTGGGAAGACTGAAAAGGCTTGGAAAGACTCAGGAAGGCTGGGAAGGCTCAAGAGGGTTGGGGAAATTGGGAGGGCTGGAGGCACTCAGAGGGTTGGATGGAGAGATTCAGGAAGTTGGGTAGATTGGAAGGGTTGGGAAGACTCAGGAAGGCTGGAAAGGCTACCAAGATTCCCCGAAGGGAGTTCTCATGAGCTCCAGGAGCCCAGGAACCCCTGGGACAGGGATAATCAGCTCCAAGCCTTACCACATCCAGAGCTCTCATCCGTCACCTTGGTGAGGACCCGGCCTGTCTGGATATCCGAGAACGCCCAGTACTGGGAGAGAGAGGAAGAGCGTTGGAAAAGGAGGGGTGGGAAGCAGGGGTGGGATCCATGGGATGGGGACAGGGATCACCTGGTCATCGGAGGAGCTGAGCAGGTAATCACCCGTGGCGTGGAGGCTGAGCCCGGTCACGGAGCCCTCGTGGGCACGGACCACCTGGACACAGGAGGCGTTGGGAACGGACCAGATCCGGATCGTGGCGTCGGGAGAAGCCGAGAACACCAAGTCCTAGACGAGGACAATGCGGGAAGGTTCACACGGACAGAATTCCTCTGTGATTCCACCAGAGGAGGGTCCTGATATCCAAACTTGAGGCATCCTGGGTGTGAGGGAAGAGCTGAACGCACCTGGGATGGGTGGAAGACGACGCTGGTGACCTTCTTGGTGTGGCCCTTGAGCGTGGCCAGGATCTGCTCCGAGCTCTTGTCGAACACAATGACGTTCTTGTCGGCCCCACCTGGAGAACCGAGCGGGAAGCACTGGGAATGGGAGTGTGGGGCCAACCAGCTCCAAATCCACCCTCCTTGTGTGCCTTGTCCCACCTCAAATTCCCAAAAACACAGAGAAAGGGAGCTGCTCCCAGGTGGGAAATCCTCCTTACCGGTGAGGATCTTGTTGGTGTCGGAAGGACAGAGATCCAAAGCAAGAATTCCTGGGATGCTGGCGCTGTGCAGCCCCTGTGCGAGGCAGGAGAACCCCAAATTAACGCCACAAGCAGGAAACCACTTCCAAAAGGAATTAGGGGGGATTCCCAGCTCCATGTGAGAGTTTTCCAGCCCTTTCCCATCCCAGCACTCACCACGTGCGAGGCCACCTGCCGGTACTTGCTGAGCTCCTCTGGCTTCACCAGCTCCTCCGGGACTGTCTTTCCCCTCT
This sequence comes from Climacteris rufus, assembly GCA_013398175.1. Taxonomy (NCBI): domain Eukaryota; kingdom Metazoa; phylum Chordata; class Aves; order Passeriformes; family Climacteridae; genus Climacteris; species Climacteris rufus. The sequence goes on from VZRZ01002939.1 coordinate 23,033, forward strand.
GGAAAACACAGGGATAAACATCAGCCTCTCTTGGAGCACAGCACATCCCAGCTCCCATGGAATCCCTGGATGAGGCCACTCACCTTCTTACGCTCCGTGGTCAGCACCGTCGCCTTGTCTTGGAGCTGGAAAACAAGAGGAGGGTGAGCACAGACCAGGAATTCCAGGATGGAGAGGGGAGCACATGGAACACCTGCCTCACCTTCTGGATGATCTCCGGGGTCATTCCTGCCAGTTCTCCCAGATCCATGGCCTCGCCGGCACCCTGTGCAGGACAGAAAGACAAGGGACACACGCAGAGAGGGAATGTAGGTGCACAGGGTTGGGAATGAGAGGGAAAAGGGCCGGAATGGGGAGCAGGGACTCACGGCCACGTTGGGCTGCGCCGACGGCACCGCCTGGGGCACGATGAGCCCGGCCTGAGGCTTCAGCGTGGCCAGAGCTGTGGGGACACAGCGAGTTTAGTGGGACACCGGGATAAAACACATCCCAGCGCCCCTTCCCGGGAACGCCACATATCCTGGGACAGGGTGTCACCTTCTCTGGCGGCGGTGACCTCCTTGGTGAGGCGGGCGATGACCCTGCAGGCGGCATCGTGCTGGTACAGGGCGTGGGACAGCTCCTGGCGCGTGGTCTGCAGCTGCTGGCGCAGCGTGAAGCTGTGCAGCATCACGGCATCCTGCCGGGAAGGGCCGGGGTCAGCCGGGAACGGGCGGGATCCCAGCCCCGGGAGCACCCCCGGCACTCACCCACTCGTCCTGCAGGGCCTTCAGGATGGCCGGGATGCTGGTGGCCGAGGGGGGTTTGGGGCGGATCGGGTGGGCGACTGGAAGAAGGGTGGGCACATCATCCCTGTCCTCAGCATCCCTGTGGATCGCTGTCCTCCCATCCCTCGCCCTTCCCGCTTTATCCTCCCTCGGGATGAGCCACTCCCAGCGCCCACAGCGGCTGCACCAACCCCAAAACACCGCGGGCACCTCCGTTCCCGACCGGGGAGAACCATTCCCGTTCCCGTTACCTTTGATGTCGATGAGCTGCTCCTCGGACAGGGGCTGGTTGTTCACGGGGTCGGTGCCGTTCTCCGCGATGTATTTCTCGATCAGCCGCCGCTCGTACACGTGGTTGGACACCGGCGACACGCACGGGTGCTCCGGGACCTCGTTGGAAACTGCGCGGGGAAAGGGAGGGATGGGCACGGGGGTTTGGGAACCCCCCGCCCGGTGATCCCGGTTGTCCCCGCCCCGCGGTCCCGCAGCCCGGGATCCCCCATCCGGTAACGAGCCCCCCCTCCACCTCCCGCGGCCGCCCTGTCTCCGCACTCACTGGAGCAGATCAGCGCCATGGCGGAGGCCCGGCGCCCCGGTTACGGCCCCGCTGCCCTTCGGCGGCTGTTTCCGGTTCTCCTTTCCGGTCCCGGGCCCCGGTTCCGGTTCCGGTTGGCGCGCGCGGTCCCCGCGCCGCTCCCGAGCGCTCACGCGGGCGCCGCCGCCGCCGGAACCGGAAGCGCTCCCGGCATCCCCCGCGCGCCCCCTCCCCGCCGGCGGGAACGGCGCCTCCCGGC
>VZRZ01002940.1:806-12431 GCA_013398175.1 Climacteris rufus
TCTCTCGGTGTTTTCATGGAATGTCGGGTCTCTCGGTGTTTCCGTGGAATTTCGGGTCTCTCGGTGTTTCCGTGGGATCTCGGGTCCCTCTCGCCACCGCTCGGGGACATTTTTGGGCACAGCCACCTGTGGAAATGGGTCTTCCAAGGGCACGGTTGCTTCCAAACCCGGGGAGTGGATCCTTGGCAGGGAATGGGCATCTGGAGATGTTTTTCCTCCCGATTCCGCTTATCCTGAGGATTTCCTTGGAAGCGTTTGGCTTCCTCCATTCTCCTCGCTGTGTGCTGTGGAGCGAGGAGAATGAGGAATGCCGTCCTCCCACGCCAGCCATTCTCCATTCCCATTCCCCTTCCTCTCCACAGGGACGCCGCAGAAGTACGACCCGACTTTCAAAGGTCCCATCTATGACAGGTAAACGGAGACCCCGGCGTCCCCACAAATCCGGAGTCCCCACAAATCCATTGTCCCCAGTCCAGGATCCCCAAATCCAGGGTCCCCAAATCCGAGGTCCCCTCCCTTCTCTCCCCTGGCAGGGGCTGCACCGACATCGTGTGCTGCGTGCTGCTGGTGGTGGCCATCGTGGGCTACGTGGTGGTCGGCGTCGTGGGTACGTGCCGGGGGCTCGGGGGGCCCCGTGGGGTCTGGGGGCTGTGGGGAGGGGTGACCACAGCCTCGTCATCCTGTGCCCCCCAGCCTGGACCCACGGGGACCCCCGGAAGGTGATCCACCCCACGGACAGCCGCGGGCAGTTCTGCGGGCAGCAGGGGACCCCCAACGAGTGAGTGCCGGATGCGCCGCCGGAGAGACCCCGGATCCTCGGGGGTGTTTGTGTTTCCCCAAACCGAGCGGTTTTGGTTTGTTTTGCAGGAAAAAACCTTTCCTTTTTTACTTCGACATCGTCAAGTGTGCAAGCCCGCTGGTGCTGCTGGAATTCCAGTGCCCCACCACGCAGGTACGGCCCGGCCCCACCACATCGCGGCATTCCCTGGATTCCCCCTGGAATTCCCTCACCTGCAACCCCCTCCGTGTGCTCCCCCATCCAGATCTGCGTCAGCAAGTGCCCGGATCAGTACATGACGTACCTGACTGCCCACGGGAACCCCGCGGCGCTGGAATATTACCGGAATTTCTGCACCCCCGAGTCCAAGAACTCGCGGAAGGTGGGCTGTGGGTCGTGGGCTGTGCGGTCAGCGTTCCCGTGCCGTAGGTGGTTCCTGCCCGGAGCGCTGACGTCCAGCTCATTGTCCCCACACAGGCTCCCCTCGAGGTGCTGAAGGACAGGGAGTGTCCGGCCATGCTCATTCCCAGCATCCCACGTACGTCTGGAATTAGCGAGGAGCTCGTTAATGATTCGCTGGCTTCTCTCGGGAGTTTTCAGAGGCTCCTGGGCAGCGGTTCTGTGGGACCCGTGGGGGTTTGGGACCCTGGGGTTGGGCTTTGGGCCAGTTTTCCCAGCTGAGCCCCCTCCTGTGTCTCTCCAGTGGCGCGGAGGTGCTTGCCGGCCATCCAGGCCAAGAAGGGCGTCATTATGGTGGGCAACAAGACCACGTATGACGACGGCCGCGGCCACCACAGGAACGTCACCGAGCTGCTGGAAGGGGCCAAGTGAGTCCTGGGCCGTGCCCTCGTTAAGAGCTGCTTCGTTAGCGCTGCTTCCCCCGGATGAGGTGCCTGGTGTTTGTCAGAAATCCTGCACCGAAGTCCTGTGCTGGAAACGGGAGTGGAGAGGGGCAAAGGGGGCACGGTGGAGGCAGCTCCAGGGAATTTGCTGCGGTCTTGTTGAATTTTCTTGGTTTTGGGGTCCCCCTGGCTCCTGGTCCATCGGTGTTTCCCGTTTCCTTGCAGGAAAGCCAACGTGGTGCTGGAGACCCGGCAGCTGGCCATGAAGATCTTCGAGGATTACACGGTGTCCTGGTACTGGATCATCATGTGAGCAGGGCCGAGCGCCGCGTCCCCGCTCTCCCCTCCCGCAGCTGGGCCGCAGCCGCACGCAGTCATGGGGCAAAACTCCAGGATTTCCAGTGTTTTGTGATCCTCTCCCCTGGCTTTCCTGTGATTGCCATCATTGGAGGAGTGGCTTCACCCCCGTCCTGCCCACACTCCGTCCCCGACACTGCCGTGGTTCCCACATTTGGAGAGGGCGGTGACACGCAGGTGCCTTCCTCCCGCAGAGGCCTCGTCATCGCCATGGTGGCCAGCCTGATCTTCATCGTCCTGCTGCGCTTCCTGGCCGGGATCATGGTCTGGGTGATGATTGTGATGGTGATCCTGGTGCTGGGATACGGTGAGCAGGGGGCTGGGAGCGTGTCCCTGGCTTTTCCCCGTTCTCCTTTCCCTACTTCCAGTGGGATTTGCACTGCAGAAGTTCACATGCTGCATCCCTCCAGGTCTTCTCCCTGTCACCTGCCGGCATCCGGCTCCGCTTTTCTATGCAAACAGGACAATTTTCTGCTCTTCACTGCAGGAATCTTCCACTGTTACATGGAATATGCGAAGTTGAAAGGGGAGGCAGGGTCGGACGTGTCCCTGGTGGACCTGGGCTTCCAGACCGACCTCCGTGTCTACCTCCACCTGCGGCAGACGTGGCTGGCGTTCCGTAAGTCTCCGTCCTGCTCCGGAATCGGCGTGGGAAGGGGGCACAGCGGGTTTTTGGGGTGTTCTCATGCCTGGGCACGGTGCCGGACATCCCGGGAGGAGCATTCAGTGCCATGGGAGGTTCCTTGGGGAAGGCAACGTGGCCCTCACGCTGCCCGGGGCTCCCCTTCCCCTCCCAGTGATCATCCTGTGCGTGCTGGAGCTGGTGATTGTCCTGCTGCTCATCTTCCTGCGCAAGAGGATCCTCATCGCCATCGCACTCATCAAGGAGGCCAGCAGGTCCGGCTGTCCCCATCCCCAGGGCCGCTGTCACCCCTCGCTCTGGGTTTTAACCAGGGTTTTACTGGGTTTTAACTGGGATTCAATCATCTTCTCGCAGGGCCGTTGGTCACGTCATGTCTTCGCTGCTGTTCCCCTTGTGCACCTTCTTCCTGCTGTGCCTCTGCATCGCCTACTGGGCCAGCACTGCTGTGTATCCTTTCCTCTTCCTTATCCTCCTCCCTGAATCCCTGTTCCCTGGAAAGGAAGCTGCCCAGAAGTCCATGGTCTCCCCAGGCACGCAACAGAATTCACTTGCAGATCCACCTTAAATCCCTGAACTTTAACCCAAAACAAACCCTGGAGTTTGGGGAGAGTGGAGCAGAGCCTGGTTTGGATTTAGGGTTGGTTTTGGAAAATGGCTTCTCCTTGACGGTGATCCACAGCTTCCTGTCCACCTCCAACGAGGCTGTTTACAAGGTGTTTAACGAGTCCGCGTGCCCATTTTCCGGGCAGACCTGCAAGCCCGAGGTGAGGACGCTGGGAAACTCAAAACCTGTCAGAGATGAGCATCTTTATGGTGTGAGAAATTCTTGGAGCCCGTGGGCTCTTCCTGGTGAAATTGCGCTGTTCTGAACTCGTCTACGTTGGGCCATTTACTCCTTCCGAGCTGTCACGTGCCCAGAGCTGACCTTGGTCTGAGCTTCTAGAAATTAAGAAGGATAATGGGCTCTGGGTTGACTGGCGGTGTCCTGTGTCCTCTCCAGACCTTCAACACCAGCAACGTCACCAGGCTGTGCCCCGATGCCCAGTGCCTCTTCGCGTTTTACGGCGGCGAGACGGCCTATCACAAGTACCTCATCGTGCTCCAGTTCTTCAACGTCTTCATGTTTTTCTGGCTCGCCAACTTCGTCATCGCGCTGGGCCAGGTGACGCTGGCAGGTGCCTTCGCCTCCTACTACTGGGCCTTCAAGAAGCCTGACGACATGCCGGCCTTCCCGCTTTTCTCCGCCTTCGGCCGCGCGCTCCGGTGCGTCCGTCCCCGCGAGGGTGGCCTGGGAGCCCTGGGAGGTTGTGCCCTTCTGACCGGGGTGATCCATCCCCAGGTACCACACCGGCTCGCTGGCCTTCGGCTCACTGGTCCTGGCCATCGTCCAGGTCATCAGGGTCACGCTGGAGTACCTGGACCACCGGCTGAAAGGTGCCAGGGCTGGGAGGGGAATGAAGAGAGGAGTGGGGTTGGCTGTTCCCGTGTCCCATGGGAGCGGGGCTGAAGTCCGGGGGAATCGCTCTGGTATTTCAGGAGAGAATTGGGATTTTTCTTTTAGAATCCCAGAATTACCTCTTTCTCCAAGAAAGGAAGAAATTCGTCCCTGTGAGGGTGGTGAGGGGCTAGGATGGAATTCCCAGAGAAGCTGTGGCTGCCCCATCCCTGGGAGTGCCCAAGCCAGGCTGGACAGGGCTTGGAGCAACCTGGACTAGTGGAAGGTGTCCCTGCCTGTGTTGGGGGGGTGGAGTGGGATCTGTTCCAAGATCCCTTCCATCCCAAACCAGTCCATGATTCTATGAAGCGTTTCCCGGGGCAGAAGCCAAGGGACGTGCCGTGGCTCTGGGCTCAGCCAGCCTGCCCCAGTGCCAGGGAATTCTGTGCCGTTCATCCGTTCATCGGGAAATGTAAACAGCGAGTGGGAGCGTGGGAAGAGCAGCCAGGGCTCACCCCGCCGTCTGCAGCCAGGGAGGCTGAGAACAGGGCATGGTGGGGGTGGCTGTGGCAACAAGGTCTTGCCGGGGACCTTGGAGTTGCTGCAGGAACATCCAGACCCTCCGGCTTTGGCGCTGACCCCCTCTCCCTGCACCCTCCAGCCGCAGAGAACAAGTTTGCCAAGTTCCTCCTGAGCTGCCTCAAGTGCTGCTTCTGGTGCCTGGAAAAATTCATCAAGTTCCTCAACAGGAATGCCTACATCATGGTGAGAGTCGCCCGAAACCAATGCCCTTGACGGGCTGGGGCTGCTGTGGGGGTGGCTCAGAGATTTCCCTGGGTGGCTCTTGGGAATTGTGTCTCTTGATGCCACAGGAACACAGAGCTTTGAGGCGTTTTCCAGAGGTTTGGCTGGAAAACCTTGACCTCAGCCACATCACGTTGGCTTTGGGAAGGATCCTCCATGGGTGGGGGGATTCAGCTCTGGGTCTCTGCAATGCCTGACCTGGCAGTGGCTGAGGAAGCGCTTCCAGGGTGGGATTTACCAGGGATTTGCTCCCTCTCCTTGGTGGTGGACTCAGTGCAGCCCCGTTTCTCTCTCCTCTGCCCCATTTTTTCACCCCAGATCGCCATCTACGGCACCAACTTCTGCACCTCGGCCCGGAACGCGTTCTTCCTGCTGATGAGGAACATCATCAGGTGAGATCCAGGTGGCATCACCCCTGACTGACCTCCCTGTTCCTGGGCTCCCATTTTCCACATGCGCCTCAGCTGCTTCTATTGGAACTTGGGGCACGGAGCAGATGTGGAGGCTCATCCCTCTCTTGTCTGCAGGGTGGCTGTGTTGGATAAAGTCACGGATTTCCTCTTCTTCCTGGGGAAGCTCCTCATTGTGGGAAGCGTGGGTAAGCACTGGGTTCTGGAAGCTTCTCCTCGGGGCATCCGGCTGCTGTCGCCAGTTGTGCCCTCCCAAATGCTCTGCTCAAGTCACCCCTATTGTGAATCCACTCCTTTCCGTCCCATTTTCCATCATCCCCACCCATCCCACAGCCGTGTCCATCCCTTGCTTTCCCAGGAATCCTCGCCTTCTTCTTCTTCACCCAGCGGATAAAGCTGGTCCAGGACACGGCGCCGCCGCTGAATTACTACTGGGTCCCGATTCTGGTGAGCCACCGTCCCGGACTGGGGTGACTTTGGAGGCAAAGGGCAGAGCTGCCCCACACAAACCCCTCCCCACACCCGGCACCTCAAGGCCCTTCTTTGTTGGAGGTGTTTTCCCCGTCGCCGGCGCAATGAGCCCTTTGTTGGTTGCTGTTGGCGCAGCGCCCACCCGCACTGCCCACTTTGGCCTCCGTCCAGTGGTAGCTGAGGCCTTTTGTCCCCACTCGGGCTGCTCCAAACAGTCCCTGCCCTGTTCTCTTCTCCTCCTTCCCCTGGGGAATGTGGCATTCGGCACTTTCCTCCTCCTCCTCCTGCTGGTCCCAGCCGGGGCTCCGGGCTCTTTGCTGGCTGCAGCATCAGCGCGGTGTCTCTTCCAGACGGTGATCGTGGGCTCCTACCTCATTGCCCACGGGTTCTTCAGCGTGTACGGCATGTGCGTGGACACCCTCTTCCTCTGCTTCTGTGAGTATCAGCAAAACCCCCCTCCTGTGAGGCTGGCCCCCAGAGCTGTCCAGTTTTGGGGTTTTCTCCCAGTGCTGGGGTCCCTCTGTGTGGTTTTCTTCTGCTTTTTCCTTCCTGACTCCTCACCTGCATTCTCACCTGCTCCCCTCTGCCTGCTCCAGCAGAGACCCCCAGCCTGTCCGTGGGCTCCTGCGTCTCTTCTTCTGTTTTGGTGCTTTGGGCTCGGTGGAATTAACCACAACTAACTTCAGTTTCCCTTTTTTCCCCCCCTTTTTCTTTTCTTTCCTCCCCTTCCCATGTCTCTGTTCACACGTTCTCCATCCTCCACCTCCGCCTTGTCTCTCCCCGGCTCTTCCACTGCTTCTTTTTGCTCTTCCCCTTCACGGCCGCTTCTTCCTGGGGTTGGAAAAGGTGAAGATCTGGAGAGAAACGATGGATCTCCGGAGAGGCCTTACTACATGTCCCCTGAGCTCAGCGAGATCCTGCTGAAGGGGCACCTAGAACCTTCCAAAAGTGCCGAGAGCCAAGGCTAGGCCCCGGCGCCGGGCGGGACCCTCCCGGCCCCCCAACCCAGCAGCGATTCCCGTGGTGCCTCTGTGTTCCCTGGAAGTCCTCCGAGGGTAGTGGGTGCCGACCTTCAGCGCCCGTGGTGTCCAATCCACCTTCCTGCCCAAAAATCCATGTTCCTGCATCGAGAGAACCCACCCGGGGTCGGTCGGGGGTCCCGGTAGCGCCTGGCAAGGAGCGCAGTGCCTGGAGATCGTCGTGGTTTTGACGCAGAGATCCTGAGGGAGGGCCGGCATGGCCAGCACGAGGGATCCGGCGTGGCGGGATGGGGGTTGTGGGTTGGGCCCACAAACTGATCTCTGAGCGTTTCCTCTGCGTTTGCTCCAGCCAAGAGCAGCGAGACTTTCCTCACCTCTTTCCTTGCCTTTTCCTCACTGCTTTCCTTGTCCTTTCCTCACCCTTTTCCTCGCCCCCTCTCTATGCAAACCACAAAATTCCAAAGTACTCCGGGCAAGGTTGCAGAGCTTTGGCTTCTCACGCACTGTCCCCCGTCCCCTGTCCCAGCCGAAGCTCCGTCCCCTCACGCCGTGGCTCCAGGGTGGCCACGGGAGCCATCACCAGTGGCCATTGGGACTCGGTGGCCGTTGGGACCCGGAGGGTTTCACCCTGGGGGTGGGAGGTCCGGGATTTCTCCTCCAGATAGCCCAGAAATGATCACGATTTATAAAACCACCTGTTGTGGCTCAGCCTCGGCCACAGTTCCCAGCCAGAGCCCTCCTAGGACAAAGCTGCAGTGTTGACATTCCCATTTCCATCCCAGCAGGATCCAAATCCCTCTCAAAACATCCCTCGGGCGCTGTGAGCCCAGGGCATTGTAGCTTTGTTTGGTTTTGGGGTGTTGTTTTTTCCACGGACGGGATTTTCCAACCACTTGGTGCGTCGGGAACGCTCCTTGTTGACATGTCAGGAACTCCTCCTGCCACATTGGGAACTCCTCATGGCACATTGGGAACTCTTGGCGGGGGCGTCGGGCGAATCCCGAGGGGAATCGCTTTGCGTTGGTTCTGGAGCCATTGGGGAGAGCCAGGAGAGGTCCCCCCTTCCCTTGGCTCTGTTCGACTTTTCCCTCCCTGAGAAGCAAAACACCCAAATTTCCACTTTTTCTCCATTCCCGTGGGCCATTCCCGGGTTTGTTGTGACTGAGGGAGAAACCCCCGTTCCCTGATGAGCCCAGAGAGTTCATTTAATCCAGGATCGCTGTTAGAGGGTCCCAGGAGCCTCCGTCACACCAACCCCGTATCCGCCCCCACCACGGGGCCGGCGATTTCTCTTTGCAGTGGAAGACCTGGAGCGCAACGATGGCTCTGCGGACAAGCCCTACTTCATGTCCCAAAACCTGAGGAAGCTGCTCAAGAAGACCAACAAAGGGCAGCCGGACGCGTAGCACCGTGTCCGGAGAACGCCCGGCAGTGCCTGTCCCATGTGGAATTTGCCTCCATGGACCTTGGACCACCCGCTCCTTCCCCCCCAGCGGTGCGGGGGGATCGGCAAAATGCGGATTGTTGATGATTTGGCCTCAAATCCTTGGGTGGGTGATGATGATGAGCTCGTCACCGCTAATGAACCACAGCCCCGGTGCCGCTCCTGGGCTCTGAGAGGGGCAAACCCCTGATTTTTTGGGGTCACCGACTCCAAAGTGAGTTTAATTGGGTTTAATCCCAGTTTGATCCCAGGAAATGGGTGGTGTTGCCTTTGATCGGCGTTTCCTCGGCGCCCAGCGGGATCCAGGTGGATCCGGGCGCAGAGGCGACACGTGAATGAGCCAGGGGGTTCAGGCAGCTCCTCCTGGGCTGTTTTCATCGTGGTCCTCAAGTGTTGAATTCCAGTTGTCCATTCCTGCCTGGAGAGCTGGGATGGGCTGGAATCGCTTCCCCCCTCTTGCTGCCCTTTGGCGACGCCTGAGGGCCCTGTTTCAGGCCCTCCTTAATTAATTCTTTTAGGAATAAGCTAATTACTGCTTTTGTAGCCACGGCTGGGGCTGAAGGTGGAGGGAACGAGGGTCCAGGAGCAGAATTGGGGGCTTGAGGCTCTGTCTGGTTCTTGCACCTCTCAAGGACTGGCAGGTTCCGCTGGTTCCTCCCCAAAATCCACGTCCGGTCCCCAAAACGCAGCAGTTTAGGGCAAACTCTTCCCCAGCTTCCCAAATGCTTCGCCTGCACGAGGGATTTTGGGATACTCCCCCCGGGGCATGGGGAGAGGGGAGTGGATGGGCCTGGGTGGGTTTTGGGTTCATTCCGGGTGATTTTAGCAAAGCTGCTGGTGGGAAGGTCTAGAGCTTTGGCAGCTCTGGGCAGAAGGGATAAAAGGGATTTCTTTTTCAGCTGAAAAGGGGTCAATTAATGCTAAAATATAAATAATTAACTTAAAGCGAAAATGGAACAGAATTAACCCCCCCTCAGGCCCACTGGAGCGACTGGAGCAGAGTCACCACCACCGGTTGGGCTTTTTTGGGGCTCATTTGTTAAAAAAAAGGACTTAAACAAATGCTCTGAGGCTTTGGGGGACAATCCCCAGCTCCCAGAGGTCTGGGGGTCCCACCTTTCCCCCTCATTTGGCCCCGAGATTGGTGCTGAGGGATCCCTTTGGCTGCTTTTTATCCCAATTCCTCCACAACCTTTAGGTTTTGTATCATCCAGGGGATGTTTGTATGGAATTATCCAATGCTTTGGGGGCTTTTGTATATTTTGCTTTTCCAGGATGTTCTGAGTTATTATTTGGAGCTTTTCCAGTGAGTTTTGGGGGCAGGTTTCGGTCTCTCTGATGCTGCCAGGGCAGAGCTTCCTTGGCCGGAATCAAACGCTGTGATTTCCCTAATTTTTCTTTTTAATTCCCTAAATTTTCTCTTTTTCACCTCGTATCTTGGTGGAGCTGATGAGTAGACAGAGGAGGGGAAGGGAAAACTGAAGCCAAAAAATGAAGGAAAAGGTAAAAGTAGAAAGGTGAAGGGAAAGCAGAAAAATGAAGGGAAAGGTAAAAACAAAGCTAAAAAATAACAGTAAAGCTCAACAGAAAAGGCCAAATGAAGCTAAAAAGAGGCAAATCCTCTCCGTTTGGGATAAGTGGGAATAATCAAGAGAATAATGAACAGACCTTGTTCCACTTACAGCCATTCCAGCACCTCCAGCACACTTCCTGCAGCTCCTGATGTTGGTTCTGGATTAATTCAGTTTTTCTCCTCCCTGTGCAGGTTTCAGGGTGGTTTTGGTTTAATTTCTGCTCAGAATGTTCATATCAGGGGTGAATTCCCTCTTGCTCCTCGATTTTCAGCTGTTTTCCTCCTAAATCCAGACCCTTTGGGTGTGGGGAGTGGCAGGAACTCGATTTATTTGCTTAAAACCAGTGGGAATTTGGAAGTCTGGAAGGCGAAGTGGTGAAGGAGAGAAGAATTTGGGGAAAATGTGTTCTCGGGGAAGCCGGGCTGGCTCGGCCGCCTCCTGGCCGTGCAGGATTTGAGTAACAGAACAAAGGATTTTTATTCCCAGTGAGCCCGAGTGGCTTTTTAGAGGTGAAAACGGACATGCCAGGAGCTCCGGGGGACAGTGAGGGAAATATTCCTGTAAATTAGGTTTTTATGGGAAAACTCAGAGCAAGGGCAGCTTTCTGGGGGATTTGATGTCCAGAAAACCTTCACTCCAAGACTGGGTTCCTTCTTCCACGTGAAGCTCCGTGTTCGAGGCATTAAATTATGGAATTTAGGAATGACGGCGCTTTTTTCCCCATTTAGAAATGCAGCTTCTGTCCCTTACAAACCGGATTGTTCCGCGGGCAAGGCAAAAAAAAGGCCTAAAAAATGCTAAAACCTGCAGGGCTGATGTTTTACATGAAAATGCTCCTTTTTCCTGTGTTTTTGAGGCATTAACGGTGCTGTGACGCTCTGGAGCCTCCGCGTGGTTCCGTCAGCGTCGGCGTTGCGACCAACAATAAAAAAGTGCCTGTTTGGACCTCGTTTTGTTGTGTCCTTCCCTCTGATGGAGCTCTGACACCAATCCTGCTGCATTTCACCCCAAAACTGCTCTTCTGGCACTCGCTCAGAAAGCAAAAGGCATTTTTGAGGTTAAACACCTCCAAAAAAAGGTGATTCTGAGGTTGTTCCCCTAGAACTCCTAGAAAGCTGATTTTGAGGTAAAATCTTTGAGGTTGTTCCCCTCAAAAAAATCAATGGTTTTGAGGTCAGGCCACTGAAAAAAAGGCATTTCTGAGGTCAAACCGCTTCAAAAAAGGTGCTTTTGAGGTCAAACCCCATCAAAATAAGGCATCTTTGAGGTCAAACCCCTCCAGAAAAGGCGATTTTGAGGTCAATCCCCTCCTAAAAAGGTAATTTTGTGGTCAAGCCCCTTCATTTATTTTCAGAGAAGGATCTTTGTGCTGAGTCCTACCTGAGCTCAAGTGCCTCGAGGGGGTCTCCCGGATAGGTGCCCTCAGGCGATCGCTCGCCTCAGAGGGGTCCCCTCAACCCATCGCTCCCCTTAGGGGGTGTCCCGGCCGTGTCCCCTCAGGGGGGTCCCCTCAGGCCATCACTCCCTTCAAACGGGCCCCTTAAGGCCATCGCTTCCCTCAGAGGTGTCCCCTCAGGCCATTGCTCCCCAAAGGGGGGTCCCCTCAGGCCGTCACTCCCTTCAACCGGGCCCCTTCAGGCCATCGCTCCCCTCAGAGGGGTCCCCTCAGGCCATCACTCCCCTCAGAGGGGTCCCCTCAGGCCATCGCTCCCCACAGGGGGGTCCCCTCAGGCCATCGCTCCCTTCAAACGGGTCCCCTCACGCCATCACTCCCCTCAGGGGGGGTCCTGTCAGGCCATCAGTCTCTTCAAACAGGTCCCTTCAGGCCATCGCTCCCCTCAGGGGGTCTCCCGGCCGTGTCCCCTCAGAGGGGTCCCCTCAGCCCCC
>VZRZ01002940.1:17089-30522 GCA_013398175.1 Climacteris rufus
GATCCCCAAAATGCGCTCAGATCCCCAAAATGCGCTCAGATCCCCAAAATGCGCTCAGATCCCCAAAATCTGCTCGGATCCCCAAAATCCACTCAGATCCCTAAAAATTCTCTCAGATCCCCCAAATTCGCTCAGATCCCCAAAATGCGCTCAGATCCCTGGAAATCACTTGCTGGCAGTGGAGAAGTTGTTCTCCCTGGTGTGTAACAGAGGGGAATTATCCGAGGCGGGGATGAGGTGACTGTTCCGAGCGTCCTGTGCTGGGCTGATCCTCATGGATCCGTCCCTCTGTTGGGTGGGGCGCCCGCCTGGCTGCGATCCCGCCCCCGTGACCCTATCCCGTGTTTTGCAGGGATCAGAAGGCCGCGGAGCAGCTGACCAGGACCCTGCGTGGGGTGATGCGCGTGGGGCTCGTGGCCAAAGGCCTCCTGCTGAAGNTAGAAATCACTCGCTGGCAGTGGAGAAGTAGTTCTCCCTGGTGTGGAACAGAGGGGAATTATCCAAGGCGGGGATGAGGTGACTGTTCCGAGCGTCCTGTGCTGGGCTGATCCTCACGGATCCGTCCCTCTGTTGGGTGGGGCGCCCGCCTGGCTGCGATCCCGCCCCCGTGACCCTATCCCGTGTTTTGCAGGGATCAGAAGGCCGCGGAGCAGCTGACCAGGACCCTGCGTGGGGTGATGCGCGTGGGGCTCGTGGCCAAAGGCCTCCTGCTGAAGGGCGACCTGGACCTGGAGCTGGTCCTGCTGTGCAAAGACAAACCCACGGCCAAGCTCCTGGAAAAAGTCGCCGATAATCTGGGAGTGCAGCTGGCGGTGAGTGGAGCCGACGGGGAGCTTCCCTGTGGGATGGTGCCAGTGCCACTGGGATTGTTCTGGTGCCCGTGTCCTGGCTTGGAAAAGGCATTTTCAGAGGCACATGTTGTTCTTTGGGGTTGTTAAATGAACTTTTTCTCATTGATCATGGCATGGTTTGGGTTGGAAGGGATCTTGGAGCTCATTCCGTGGGCAGGGACACTTTCCATAGGCCAGGCTGCTCCAAGCTCTCTCCAACCTGGCTTCGGGCACTGCCAGGGATGGGGCAGCCACAGCTGCTCTGGGCACCCTGTGCTGCCTTACAGGGAGGAACTTCTTGCCAATATCCCATCCATCCCTGCCCTCTGGCAGTGGGAAGCCATTCCCTGTGTCCTTTCCCTCCAGCCCTTGTCCCAGGCCCCTCTCCAGCTCTCCTGGAGCCCCTTGAGGGGCTCTGAGCTCTCCCTGGAGCCTTCTCCTCTCCAGGTGAGTCCCCCCAGCTCTCCCATCCTGGCTCAGAGCAGAGGGGCTCCGGAATTACAGAACCATGGAAAGGTCTGGGTGGGAAGGGACCTTCAGGCTGTCTCATTGCACCCCTCTGTCACGGCCGCAGGCGATCACCGAGGACAAGTACGAGATCATCCAGTCGGTGGGAGACGCCGCCATCGTCATCAAGAACACGAAGGAGCCCCCGCTGAGCCTGACCATCCACCTGACGTCGCCCGTGGTCAGGGAGGAGCTGGAGAAGCAGCTGGCCGGAGGTACGGCCGGCCGGCGCCCGGCATCCCGCGCCTACCGCCCGCGAAAGTGCTCTTCAGCTTCAGCCGGAGCCGTGGCAGCGCGTCCTGGCCAAATCCAAACCAAACTCTTCCTTGTGCCGACCTCACTGACAGCCCGGTGGGGGTTTATCCGGACCGAGCTTCCGAAGCTGAGGAGCACCTTTCACACGGGATTTTGCTCTTTTTTTTTTTTTTTTTTTAAGTATTATTATTATTTTATCCTTTCTTTTGGTTCCACTTGGGCCTTTAGTTCACTAATTCATCATCTCGTTGTATTACTCGTGGTTTGTCCCCAGCCATGTCAGTGCAGTGACATGAAAATAGAAACCAGATTTGTTTAAAAAACCCAAAAACACCCCCCTTGAAGGCTTCTTGTCCAAGGAGTTGCATGTCCATGAACCGGGGTGTTCCGGGATGTTCCCCGGTGTGTGTTGCAGCAGAACGCCGGGTGCTCGGGGCTCCTCCTTCCAGCACCTCAGGTTCAGAATTCCAGAAAGCGATGCAGAGTTTTGGATAAAGTTAGCTTCTCCAAATTCCCTTTGGAACCACAATTCCGACAGCCGCTGGTTGTCCGCTCCAATTCCGATGGGCTCCGTAGGGCCGGCGGGTCCCCCGCTCTGCACTAGCCTTATCTAAAACCCTGATCTCCAGCAATTTTGGGCGACTTCAGGCCTTGCCTCAGTTTTGCTGCAGCACAAACCGGGACCTCTTTGTGCTCTTGATTGTTGATCTCTGGTGTTGATCTCTGACCTCGTCTCCGAGCCTTCTAGTTTGTCGATTTTAGGGACGCTGGACCTTTGACCAACAGGACGTTCTCTGTCGCGGGCCGGGGCCGGGGCAGCCATCCTTCCGGGCGGAGGGTTCCCTGGATCCTCGCCGAGCCTCGCCCCTTCCCTCCTGCCCCCAGCCCGCGCTCCGCGTGCGGAGCCGGGGTTTCACCCACCGCAAATTTCCCCCTCGCCGGCCTCGCCGCCGCCTCTCCATCCATCCCGGATTTCTGTGCCCTCCACCGAGCTGCGCGCCCGGTCTCCCCCTCCTCCTCCTCCTCTTCCTCCTCCTCCTCCTCCTCCTACTCCCAGATCCACTTCCAGCCCATACATCCACANCACCTCCTCCTCCTCCTCCTCCTCCTCCCAGAGCACATTCCAGCCCATCCATCCCTGGGAGCTGAGCTTCCCCCTCCGCCCAGGCGAGGCCGCGCGGCGGCGGCGCCGCAGTCCCCCCTCCCTCCCGCTCCCAGCATCCCAGCAGGATTTTTTGGGAGCCTCAGCTGCCCGTTAGGATGCTGCCTCATCCCCCTCGGCCCGACAGAAGCCCCTTGGTCAAACCGTGCCTTGTCTTCTTATTCCATCCACGACTAGAAACGCTCTCAATCACCGACTCCCCGGACGTTCTGGACAGGCAGAAATGCCTTGCTGCCTTGGCGTCTCTGCGCCACGCCAAGTGGTTCCAGGTTTGCATTTTGTTCTTATATTTATCTTTAAGTAGAAGCATTGGTAAACTCTTTAAGGGGCTGAGTGTTTTTCGGAGTTTCAAGTGGCCGCTGGCCGCTCGGAGGTGCCGGATTTAGCGACCGTGGGCGCTGGAGTGACTTAGGAACCGTTGTACGGAGCAGCCGCGGAGCTGCCACTTCGTGTGAGGAGCAGTGTCACCTTGGCCAACCCCTTGGCCAAGATCTTGGCCAACAGCTTGGCTAAGACCTTGGCCAAGACGTTGGCCAACCCCTTGGCTAAGCCCTTGGCCAACCCCTTGGCTAAGACCTTGGCTAAGACCTTGGCCAACCCCTTGGCCAACACCTTAGCCGAGCCCTTGGCTAGACCTTGGCCAACCCCTTGGCCAAGCCTCGGCCGCCCGGGCGTGGGCCCAGGCTCCGGCTTCGCCCTGGGCACAGCAGCCCCTCGAGGGAGCGGCGGCGGCGCGGGCGGGCGCTCGGTGAATCCCTGTGTGCTTTGGTTCCGCTTCCAGGCCAGGGCCAACGGGCTGAAGTCGTGCGTCATCGTGATCCGGGTGCTGCGGGACCTGTGCACGCGCGTGCCCACCTGGGCCCCGCTCCGAGGATGGGTAATTCCCCGTTGTCCCGTCGGGGGGGTCGGCAGCGTTCCTCCCAGCTCCTCCTCCTTCCCGAGGGTCCAGGGCGCATCCCCTCTCCCCAGTCGGGGGTTGCTGTGGATGATCGACGTTTCTGCACTGGGAGATCAAACAGCTGTGGTGCAAATGGCTTTATCAGTGGCCAGCCGACCCCGTTATCAGATTGCCTTCTTAATTATCAACTCATATTGTTATCAAATTGCATATTAATTATTAACTGAGCTTCTTATCAAATTGCTTTATCAGTTATCAATTCCGGTTATTGAATTGGTTTATGAATTATTAACTCATTTTGTTATTGAATTGGTTTATGAATTATCAACTCATTTTGGTATTGAGTTGCTTTAGCAATCATCAGCTCAGGTTGTTATTGAATTAGTTTATCAGTTATCAACTGACGTTATTACTGAGTTGTTTCATTACTATCCAAACAGTTTATCAGTTACAAAATCCCGTTATTGTCAGTTTTATCAGTTACCAAATCTTGTTAGCATCAAATTGTTTGTCAGTTGTCAAACCACCTCATTATCATTATCAAATTGTTTTATCAGTCATCAAGGCATGTTGTCATCCAGTATAAAGTATCAAATGGCATGATTGTAAAATATTTTTATTATTTATCAGGTTTTGTTATCAAATAATTTTATCAATTATCAGATAGCTTTATTAGTTATCCAACCATACTTTTCACAAATCACATCATCAATTTGCTTTACCAATTAACAAAGCATTTTATCAGTTTTCAGGTAACTTTGCCTTACCAAATCCCATCATCACCTCGTTTTATTGATTACCAAATCACATTGGTATCAAACAGTTTTTTCAATTCACGACTTCCACAGCCTGACGTCTCTCCTCCTTTGGGAACCAGAAGCCACTCCCAGATGGGTCCCTTTGCTGGGGTCCCTTTTCCTATCCCTTTCCAGGGGTCCCTTTGCTGGGGTCTCTTTTCTGGGGTCCCTCTCCCACGATCCCTTTCCTGGAGTCCCTTTTCTCGCAGTCCCTTTCTAGAGATCCCTTTTCCCAGAGTCCATTTCCAGGGGTCCTTCTCCCAGGATCCCTTTTCTTGGAGTCCCTTTCCAGGGGTCGCTTTGCAGGAGTCCCTTTCCCAGGATCCTTTTCTTGGGGTCCCTCTCCTGGGCCTCCTTTCCCAGGATCCTTTTCCAGCAGTTCCTTTCCCAGGCCTCCTTTCCAGGGTCCTTTTCCAGGAGTCCCTTTCCCAGGCTCCTTTACCAGGGTCCTTTTCCAGGAGTCCCTTTCCCAGGCTCCCTCTCTGGGCCCCCTTTCCAGGAATTCCTCTCCAGGGTCCCTTTCCCGGGCTCCCTCTCGGGGCTCCCTTTCCCAGGATCCTTTTCCTGGGGTCCCTCTCCTGGGCCTCCTTTCCCAGGATCCTTTTCCAGCAGTCCCTTTCCCAGGTCTCCTTTCCAGGGGTCCTTTTCCAGGAGTCCCTTTCCCAGGCTCCTTTACCAGGGTCCTTTTCCAGGAGTCCCTTTCCCAGGCTCCCTCTCTGGGCCCCCTTTCCAGGAATTCCTCTCCAGGGTCCCTTTCCCGGGCTCCCTCTCGGGGCTCCCTGTGCCCTCTCCCTGCCCTCACTTGCCCCGTTCCCTTGCAGCCCCTGGAGCTGCTGTGTGAGAAGTCCATCGGGACGGCGAACCGGCCGATGGGCGCGGGCGAGGCGCTGCGCCGGGTGCTGGAGTGCCTGGCCTCGGGGATCGTCATGCCGGGTGAGCCTTCCCGCGGGAGCGGAGCCGGGCGGAGCGCGGGGCACGCGGACCTTCCCGGCCCGGGAGCCACCTCCACCCCACAGAGAGAGGCGCGGGCGGCCCTCGGCTCCCGGGAGCTCCAGGCGGCGCAAATCCCGCGGGCAATCCCTGCTCCCGGAGCTGCCCCGGGGCCTTTAGCGTAGAAACCCGGGATAATTCTCTGCATATCTTCCTTGTTTCCTGCCTTCAGATGGTTCTGGTATTTATGACCCTTGTGAAAAAGAAGCCACTGATGCTATTGGGCATCTAGACAGACAACAAAGGGAAGATATCACACAGAGTGCTCAGGTATAGTGTGACCTCCACCCGGCCCTTCCCAGCTCCCCGGCTCGCTCCGCTCCCGGCTCCCTCGGCCAACCTAGATTAGACCCACAGTCACTTGGCGTTGTGGCCACTCCGTGCCGTGGTCACTCAGTGCCATGGTCACTCAGTGCCATGGTCACTCAGTGCCATGGCTGCTCAGTGCCGTGGTCACTCAGCACCGTGGTCACTTGGTGCTGTGGCCACTCAGTGCCATGGTCACTCAGCACTGTGGTCACTCAGTGCCATGGTCACTCAGCACTGTGGTCACTCAGCACCGTGGTCACTCAGTGCCATGGTCACTCAGCACTGTGGTTACTCAGTGCCAGGGTTACTCGGTGCCACGGTCACTCAGTGCCGTGGTCACAGCACCGTGGTCACTCGGTGCCATGGTCACTCAGCACCGTGGTCACAGCACCGTGGTCACTCGGTGTCCCGGTCACCCCGCCAGGCCGCCCGCGCGGGCCCCGCAGTTTGGCCGCCCAGAGCAAAGGATCAGGTGTTGAGTAGCGCCTTCTCCCCACGCCCCTTGGGGGGACACCCCAGGCACACCAGTCCGGACAGGCCCGTGCAGGATGGATGGAGTAGGGGGGCTGCGTGGGGGCTGTGAGCAGGGGGGCTCCCGCAGCCCCCAGTGACCCCCGTGCTCTCCCCAGCACGCGCTCCGGCTCGCCGCCTTCGGCCAGCTCCACAGGGTCCTGGGTATGGATCCCCTCCCCTCCAAAATGCCCAAGAAACCAAAGAACGAGAACCCGGTCGATTATACTGGTACGTACTGGGAGGGAACGGCCCCGAATCCCCTTCCTGAGGATTTGGGTGGAAAACGGGGTGTTCAGGGGCTGCTTGTGCTCGTTGCCACAGTTCAGATCCCGCCCAGCACCACGTACGCCGTGACGCCCATGAAGCGGCCCATGGAGGAGGATGGGGAGGAGAAATCCCCCAGCAAAAAGAAAAAGAAGATTCAGAAAAAAGGTATTGAGTTAATGAAAGGTAGGTACGGGCCGGGGGGCAAATTGGGGTGGAACTGGGGTGGAAGTTGGGGGTGCAGATGGGGGTGCTCAGCTGCAGGACTGGGGGTTTTGTGGGGCTGTAAATACGGGGTACAGGGCAGGGGGATGGATAAAGTAACTGAAAACTGGGAGATTTTTGCTGAGTAGAACTGAAACACGGAAGGAAAGGATCAGGAGTTGTCTAAAATTAGAAAATACCATTGGGACCTGGTGTGGGAGCAGAAAATCCTGATCAGGACTGGTCTGAAATGAGGAAATACTGCTCAGGACTGGTCTGGAATTTGAAAAGAGTGATGGGAACTGGTGTGAAATGGGGAAAAGACCAATCAGAACTGGTCTGAGATCAAAAAATACTGACCTGGACTGGCTCAAAATGGGAAAAGACTGATTAGAACCAGTCTGAAATTGGAGAAGACCCATGGGAAGTGGTCTGGAATGGGAGAAGACCAATGGGAGCTGGTCTGGAGTGGGAAAAGACCCATGGAAACTGGTCTGGAATGGGAAAAGCCCATGTGGGAACTGGTCTGGAATGGGAAAAGCCCATGGGAGCTGGTCTGAATTTAGCAAATGCCCATCAGGACTGGCCTGAAATGAAAAAATAACAATTGAACTGGCCCAAAACTGGGAAATCCTGGTCTGGAATCAATTTTGCTTCTTCAAAGGAGCCGCCAAACATCCACAAACTCTTGGTGTTGTTTCTCTCCCCATGCAGAGGAAAAGCTGGAGCCTCCCCAGGCCATGAACGCGCTGATGAAGCTGAACCAGCTCAAACCGGGGCTCCAGTACAAACTGGTGTCCCAGACTGGCCCCGTGCACGCCCCCATCTTCACCATGTCCGTGGAGATCGACGGCAGCACCTTCGAGGCCTCGGGGCCGTCCAAGAAAACGGCGAAGCTGCACGTGGCCGTGAAGGTGAGGCTGGGATGTGCTGGAAATGGGGATGGGAAACTCAGAACCCCCGGGATGGGGTGGGAGCAGCACCGGGAGCTCCTGCCCTGAGTGTCCCGCGGGACTGGGGAATGCTGAGCACCAGAGCAGAGTCAATAAACGGCCTGGAGAGCTCCTGGAGTGTTTCCCGGGATGGGTGGGGCTGGAGGGCTCCCCTGACCTCCCTCCCCTCTGCAGGTCTTGCAGGACATGGGTTTGCCCACCGGAGTGGAAGGCAAAGACTCCGGGAAGGGCGATGAGTCTGCGGAGGAGACGGAGCAGAAGCCGGTGGTTGTGGCTCCGCCGCCCGTCGTGGAAACGGTGTCAACGCCCACGGCGGCCTCGCCCCCCTCGGATCAGACCCCCGAGGTGGGAGCACGGGGAGAGCACAGGGAGGGAGGGGGGCACAGGATGGGGCACACGGCACCGGGGCGGCTGTGCCAGTGCCGTTTCTCCGGGTCTCTCCGGCTAAAACGCGAGGCAGACATGGCTCCTTGGTGCTCCTTCCCACAAAGGATGTGCACAGGAGCAGCTCTGTGTCCCCCAGGGGTTTTTTGGGGCTCACCCACCCTTTCTCCACGTGCAGAACGTGAAGCAGCAGGGACCAATCCTGACAAAGCACGGGAAGAACCCGGTGATGGAGCTGAACGAGAAGCGGCGCGGCCTCAAGTACGAGCTGATCTCGGAGACGGGCGGGAGCCACGACAAGCGCTTTGTCATGGAGGTGAGGGGACACGGGGCCTCCTCCCCTTCCCAGCACCTCCAATCCAGAGCCATTTGGGTGGGAAAAGAGCTTGGAAAGCCTCCTCGTCCCTTTTCCCAAGAGTTTAAATCATCAAATCCAAGTGGTTTGGGTTGGGAAAAACCCTAAAGCTCATTAGTGAGCAGCCTCCCCTGGGATGCTTCCAGCTCTGAGATTCCCTGTAGGTCTCCCATCTTTTCCTGCCTTTTCCCATTTAAATGGGTGCTTCCATCCCTTTCCAAGGTGGAGGTGGACGGGCAGAAGTTCCAAGGCGCCGGCTCAAACAAGAAGGTGGCCAAAGCCTACGCGGCGCTGGCCGCTCTGGAAAAGCTGTTCCCAGATGCTCCCGTGGCCATTGAGCAGAACAAGAAGAAAAGAGCCCCCGTTCCTGCCAGGGGTGGCCCCAAATTCCCTGTCAAAGTGAGTGAAATCCCAAATCTCACAACTCTGGAATGGGAAAAGACCGATGGGAACCAGGCTGAGGTCGGGAAGTACTGAGCAGGACTGGTGTGAGATGGGAGAAGGCTGGTCAGAGCTGAGGTGGAACTGGAAAATGCCAGGGGGGTCTGGCCTGAAATGGGGAAAGACTGTTTGGAACGAGTCTGAAATTGGAAAAGACCCATGGGCACTGGTCTGGAGTGGGAAAAGACCAAAGGGATTGGTCTGGAATGGGCACAGACCTGGGGTCTGACTCTGGGCTGTAACTCACCCACAGGGTGGGAAGGGAGGGTGGATCTGCAGAGCAAAGGGCTTGGGAGGCACAAACCCCATCAGGTTTTACAGCAAAACCCCTCTGGATCTAGAGGTACCCAGATTTTCAGTCCACCCTGGTGGCTCTTGCTGTTCCCCTCTGGTTTTCCGCGGAAGTGGCGTCCTTGGGCTCCGTTTTGGGAGGGTTTTTTGGGAAATCCCTCATCCCAGCTCCGAGTGACCCCTCTCTCCCCCCTCTTTGTCCCCTCAGCAGCACAACCCAGGCTTCGGGATGGGGGGGGGGCCCATGCACAACGAGGCCCCCCCACCCCCCAACATGCGGGGCCGCGGCCGGGGCGGGAACATCCGGGGCCGCGGGAGAGGCCGGGGCGGCTTCGGCGGCAACCACGGCGGCTACATGAACACAGGTGAGGGCCAGCAGGGCACCTGGGGGGGCTGAGACCCCCAGAGTCCCCCCCGGGGGGGTTAACCCCCCTCTGGTGTCATCTTCGTGGTACTTGGGTGGGCCAGAGCGCCCCAAGCCCCCATGGGAGTGAATCCCCCTCTGGCATCGTGTCCATGGCACCTGGATATTCCAGAGCCTCCCAAACCCTCCCATGGGGAATGAATCCCCCTCTGGCATCGTGTCCATGGCACCTGGATATTCCAGAGCCTCCCAAACCCTCCCATGGGAATGAATCCCCCTCTGGCATCGTGTCCATGGCACCTGGATATTCCAGAGCCTCCCAAACCCTCCCATGGGAGTGAATCCCCCTCTGGCATCGTGTCTGTGTCACCTGGATTTCCCAGAGCCCCCTTGTAATGAGATGGGGATACTCCATCCCTGGGATCCCTGTTCATTCCAACGTTTTCTGCTCCAGGGGCCGGGTACGGGAGCTACGGCTACGGGGGGAACTCGGCCACCGCCGGATACAGTGAGTGCCTTTCCCACCCCAAACCCCTCCCAGGGGCTCCACATTCCAGCCCAAATTCCCAGGAAAACTCAGGGGAGCCGTTGCTCTGGTTTCCCTGCCCCTGTGGAGGGTTTTCCTGGAATTCCCTCTGGGACACGCCTTGTGGGGTGGGGACAGAAGCACAGAAACGTAAAAACCTCTGGAAGGGGAGTTTGCTCCTGATTCCTCTCCCTGCTTTTGTGAATTTGGGGCTTCCTAGAACATCCTGAAGTCTTGTGCTCCAAAATTCCAGGTTTTCCCTTTGCCCCGCAGGCTGGGGCCGTGTCCCTGCCCTCCAGGGTCTGTCCTGCCTTTGCTTCCCCTGTCCCTTGGCCCTGGAGCTCGGGTGGGTGTTCCCTCCTTTGGGAGGGAGCCCAGGAATCCTTGTTTTTCTTATGGAAGGCATCCCTTGGTTTTTAAGGCAACTGAAGCATTTTAATCAGTTTTGTCTTACCTTAAAATGGCGCTTTTTTTGTACAAAATGAGAGCCTTTTAATAAATCCCAGAGGTTGGGTCAGACTCCTCTGGATCTTGGGAAGACTTTTCCACATGGATCTGGCCCAGCCCAGCCTTTTGAGCTGGCGAAATTCCCTGGCTTGCTGAAATGTGTGGATTTGCCCGTGGAATCGTGTGTGCTAAAGCAAATCCAGTAAATATCCAGGCATTTGGGGTTAGCAGGGATGTGTTGGTCACCTTGGGAAATCCATGGAGTCGTTGGTTGCCATGGAAATGGGCTCCTAGAGCCAGGCAAAAAGGACCAGAAAGGCTCCCTCAAGTGCTGGAATCCCCTGGAGAATGAAACATCCCTAAAATCAGGAATTGGGAGGAATTTTGGGATTGGCCAGGCAAGACTTGAGTCTGAGAATCCACCAAATGCCACGTGTTTTGGTCCTTTATTCCTTGCTTTTTGGATTTAAAAGTTGTCTTTTTTTTTTCTGGGTTTGATGGTGCCATCGTTCCTGTCTTGAAGCTCTTGAGTTAATTCTGTAATTAACCAGAAAAGAAGGAAAAGGGAGCTCCAGGTTTTAATTAAATGAGTCCAGAGGGCTCCATGGATGCTTAAAAGAGTAATTGTAATAATAATTATCCCAATTTTTAAAAAAATGCTGTTGGAGGTTGTGACTTTATCCAGGGGACAGATCCCATCCTGGATGATTCATAAATGATCCTGAAGGTCCCTCCCACCCCCTCTCCCAGGTGGAAAAACTGCCTTTCCCAAGCCACCACGTGGTGCTGGATATTTTTATCCCTGAGCTTTGATTTGGGGAAAATTGCAGCTAATCCTGTGCCAGACGTCAGTGAAAGCTTCGGAGTGTCGGGACGGAGTGGAAAATCCAGGAATGTTGATGTGGGAGCTCTGCAGCCTGGATCCCTCATTCTTGCTGGATCCAAACCCTGGGATTTTCCCCCAGGATGGCCCAAGGTGGCTCTGGTCCAGTTTTACTCCAGCCCTGGAGATAAAAGTATCCCAGAGCCTCGTTTGTGCGGAGTGAATCCGAGAGTTTCTGTGGAGGAGGAATAAGAACCTCCCGTGGAAAAGGAGATGTGGAGGAGAATCCATGGAATGAGCCCAAAATGAACGGATCCCAGAAGCAAAAGCCTCGAGGAGCTCTTGGCAGCACAGCCGTGGGATTTAGGAACAGAATTGGGATTCACCTGGGATCAGCCTGGGCGTTCCACGTGGAATTGTGGAAGGGAAGCACGTGGGATTTTACTCTTTGGCTCCTTTTTAACCAAACTCTGCCCCTTTTTGGTGCTGGCAGATCCCTCCTGCTCCCACGGGGTTTTAGTCGGATTCTGGTGGCTTTTATTCCTCAGAAATGTTTCGTTTTGGATGCTCCCGGTTTTCCATGGGATGAGAACTCCCCAAACTTCACCGAGCAGGAATTGGGCAGGAAGAGAAGCGCTCAGAGTTTGACTGTGGGACCCTCAATTAATGGAATTAAACCCAAATTAACTCCAGATCCCAGATGGAATTACCCAAATCCTGAGAAGATAAAAAGTGAAGACGTCATTGTTCCTGTGGATTCTTCATTCCTGGAGCAGGATTCTCCCTTATTCCAGAGCATCCGTCCTGGGTGGGGTTTGGACTCTGTAGGATTGAGGGACACCCGGGACTGACCGAAGGATGGACCTGGATGGGGGATCCCTCTGGAATCACTGGGATGGATCCGGATGGGGGAATCCCTCTGGAATCACTGGGATGGATCCATATGGGGGATCCAGGCAAGGTCCAGCTGGAATCACTGGGATGGATCTGGATGGGGGGTCCCACCTGGATCACTGAGGTGGATCCTGCCAGAGTCTTGAGGAGAGATCCAGATGGGGGATCCAGGCAGGGTCCAGCAGGAATCACTGGGATGGATCCTGATGGGGGGGTCCTGCCAGAACCTCAGGGATGGATCTGAGTTGTGGGGGGGTCCCACTGGATCCGTGGGGAGCTGGGGGGTCTCCAGCAGATCCGGGGCAGCCGGATCACCCTCGGCCTCGCCAGCACTTCGCTCCCCCTCCCACCCCCGGCACACGCAGCTCCAGAGGGGCCGAAATCCCACCGGGAACACCCCAATCCCACTCCACCCCACATCACTGACCCTCCTCTCTCTGTCCAGGCCAGTTCTACAGCAACGGCAGCCACTCCAGCTCGGGGGGCGGCGGCGGCTCCTCGGGCTACGGCTCCTACTACCAGGGCGGGGACGGCTACACGGCCCCGGCGCCGCCCAAGCACGGCAAGAAGCAGCAGCACGGGGGCGGCCAGAAGGCCTCCTACGGCTCCGGCTACGGCGCCCACCAGGGCCAGCAGCCCTACGGGCAGGGCCAGTACGGCGGCTACGGCCCCGGGCAGGGCAAGCAGAAGGGCTACGGCCACGGCCAGGGCGGCTACTCCTACTCCAACTCCTACAACTCGCCCGGCGGCGGCTCCGACTACAACTACGAGAGCAAATACAGTGAGTGGGGAGGGCAGGGATGGGAAACGGGGGGTTTGGGGTCGAGGGTTCGGGTTGGGTTTGGTCCTTGAGGGCTTTTGGATCAAAGTTGTGCGGGGTTGTGCCCGGCGTGGAGCAGCTGGAGGGGACCGGGGTGACCCCTCTGTGCTGAGGCCAGGCTGGGCAGTCGGGGAGTTCCTGGGGGTTCTTCCTGCTGCTCCTGGGAGCTGGAGCTGGGAATAGGGGGAGATTTGGGGCTAAAAGAGCAGAATTTGGGGCTGAAGCTGGAACTGGGACAAGAGGGGGAGTTGGGGCAAAAGTGGGAATGTGGGGCTGAAGCTGGGACTGGGACCAGGGGAGAATTGGGGCTAAAAGAGGGGAATTTGGGGCTGAAACTGGGACTGGGACCAGGGCGGGGGAATTGGGGCAAAAAGGGGAATTTGGGGCTGAAACTGGGACTGGGACC
>VZRZ01002941.1:911-59809 GCA_013398175.1 Climacteris rufus
GCAGCCCCCGGCAAACCAGGGTCACTCCCAGACTAACGCTGAGCGGCCTGAAGCAGGCCCCCGGAGCCAGCGTTAACTTTCTAAGACATGGCAGCTGCCTCTCATGTGAATTTCCCATGTGAATGTGACCTTTTCAGGTGGCCGTGAGTTTTACAGCTGAGCCAGTTTGTGTAAGGAAGGACAACTGACCTGATAAAAAGAACCATTCCATCTCCACAATGCCTGCTTAGAGCCCCCAATGGTGGCTGTTCACCCCCTCTGTCCTAATCAGACCAGAGGTTTCACCATAACACACTCAAAAACTCTCCTGCCCCCACTCAGCTTTGGGGGAGAAGAGTGTGCAAACCCAGTCTCTGCAAACAAACCTGTGGGCTGTGGCCTCCCCCACCCCAGATGAGCCAGAGCAGCTTTTCAACACAGGTACTGGGTTTGGCTTTCCTTGTGGATACATTCTTCTTCTCCAAGGAGTTTACATCACCTTAGACCTGAGATAATTGGACAACAGTGTCATCTTTATCGTATCTCAAGTTTCCATCAGGTGACTTAAGTCACAGTCCAATTTCCTGAAATCTGGAAGGCATATTCATGGAGGTGGACTCCAATAATGGAGATGAGCACTTGCTTCTTTGCACATTTTGCTAGAATGTGTCTATGAAGGTGACAAGACATTGGCACAGGTTGCCCAGGGTTGTGGATTCTCCAGCCCTGGAGGTAATCAAAAGTCACTTGGACATGGCCCTGGACACCCAACTCTCATTTACCATGCTTGAACAGGGGGACTGGACCAGGTGATTGAAAAAGATCTCTTCAAACCTCAACAATCCCATACTTCTGTCTCTCTATGCTCAGATTGTAATGTTGGTTGAGAGGTTCAGAACACAATGAAAACAAATCACTGAAGCAGCCCTGTGTGTTGTCACCATGAAGCAATGACCTTTTCATTCATGGTTTCAGTTCAGGTAAGTCTAGAGGAATTCTTTCACACTTCAAAATTATGGAAATTTTACTCCCCAAAAATTGTAGTTTGGTGGAGTTTTTTCCATTTACTTAATTAAAGATTCCATATAGCAAGCAATTTAAATGAGACCAGCTACTGGTGATGCTGAAATCATGGAGTAAGTGACACATTGAATCCCACTATTCATGCAGCTCCATAACATTTCTCATTACTCTAGTCAATTCACATATATACAGTCTTAGCCCCACGTGATTAATTAATTACTATTGTTTTTTCTCGTAATGATCCTCATTATGTTTCTTTCTTACAGTAAGTAGAAGTAGAATAAGTTTTGTTTAATATTATATCATGTGTGGAGTTTTGGTTTGTACCCTAGAGCTCTCTCCAGTATCCTAGGCCCACTGACTGCTTGTAGGCTACAATTTTTACAAATCATACTTTTTTTGTGCAGGAATTATTAAAAGGAATAAAATTAATCACCTGAAAAGAGCTAATTTATGTGTCATCCCTGCAAAGACATTAGCACATTTTAAATTTATCATAAATATTGAAACATGTTTTCTCTAAAATTATTGTGATATATAATATTGTTGATTCTGCCCAATGTGCTTCAAAATATTTATAATTTGTCCTGAATAAACAATAGGTCACCTAGAAAAAGTAAGTTCTGATAAAGTCAGCTTCAAAAGAAAATTCTAGCTCTTTCATGACCTGTACCAAAAATGTGACTATGCATATGTGGCACACCTATTAGTGAATTTTATCATAGTGCTATTGACCCAAAATACATTTCCTACATTAATTGAGTATAATTGTCCCAAGGGAAAGGTAATAGAAAGACTGTTTTCTTAATCCCAAGATCCCTAAAATCCCCATGAAAGAATACAAAAATAAATGGAATAAAATTCACACCTACTTTTGATATCTCTTGCCCTTTCCAGCCTGCTTAGCTGTCACCCCTAGAACTCTGTCTCTATGGTTTTGGATGGCATAATTGCTGTCCTTGTGCCATCTAAGCCTTTAGTTTTATAAAAAAAAGAAGCTACAGCTGGGAGGTTACATTTCCTTGTTTTGAATTTAGAAGTACATTTTTAAAACAGTGCAATAGGCAGGAGAAATGAGTTTTGAAGTTGTAACATTAGCTCTTCAGAGATGATGTTGAAAGATCTCCAAAATTAAGTACCTTCAGAAGTTAAAGCTATCTCTTTCTTTCCCTAAAACTGTCTCTCTTAAGTCCAGCTTTTGTTTTAAATATTTAGTGTTCATTAATTAAACAATTTGTACACTGATACATCCTTTCTGCTCAAACAGGTGTAAATTTCAATGACTGATACACCCCAGTCATGCAAACCTACAGCTTTCCTTATTTTTAAACCCTAAACCTAACATATCCAACTTCAATAGCCTCATTAACACACCTCAAGGTTGTACAACAGAAAAATAAGGCAGAGTTAGCAACTGTTTTACATACTTTTTTTCTGAAGAAACTCTTGAATAGGTTTAAAAAATTTTAGGAGTGCAAATTATTTCTGTCAAGGGCAGAAACAAAGATTGTAGTCCTCTTCAACACTGACAGAAACAAATTCTTAATGATTCTTTTATTCTGGTAAAGAAGTGAGATAACAGCTTGGCTAGTGCTTAGAAAACGTTGCCAGCATCAGTGCTATACACAAAGCTGTGTGTTGCTGTTCTTTCTCTTCTTTGTTCTTTCTTCATATCTTTTCTGATTTACATGGAGTCAAATTTTGGTCCTAGTAAGTTTTCAAAATTATTTAAATGGAATCAGAAATTTTCCCACAGTATTTTAATGTATGATTTAGTGAAAGAGAACAATTAATTGTCTGGTTAGTAAAGGTCTCTGTACCCTATTCCAAGCCCTCTAGTGCCAATTCTCTCATTGGCTTCTGCAGGCACAAGCCTGCAGATTTGACTGCATCAAACTCCACACACTATAAAAATACATATTAGATACTTGCAGGCTAAAAGTTCTTGCACACAAAACAGTGCCAAGAAAAAAAGCCTTAAAGCTGGGAGGAAAAGGTGAACAAACTATATCCAACAAAAAGCTTTTATTTTTCTAAAAACCAGCCTTTCTTTCACAATATTAATTAATAAACCTCTTAGTTCCTAGACTGAGTTGTGGCATTTACCCCCATTCAAGTCAAATTCTCCAGAACTTCTAAAGAAGGCCACAACTGACCAAAACTCTAATAAGTCTATGTGGCTACAAGGTTAAATTTGTGTCTTCCAGTCACTACCAGTGGAGAAATTTCAAAGTGAGGGCATGATCTCAAATAAATCAATCATCTCCTCTTACAAAGGCATCCTCTTTCACTGTTTGCATTTTTCTGGACTAAATGAGATAGTATTTGATGAATCATTCTCCGTGGAAGGTTCTGTCATGTTTATCATCAGCTTGGCAGCCCCCATATGAAAAGCAAGGTGTTATAGAGGCCCATCTGTACTTCTAATTTTTTTTTCAGCAGTCTCTTCCAAACTTGTGAGATGTAAAACAGGACATATGGAAGGAAAGTCAAGCCCTAGAATAGAAATAGTATAATTTTTCTCACTGTTGCTTTTTTTTCTGTGTACTATTCCAGTGGTGATAGTTCTTGTGCTCAACCTCAATGAAAATGACAAAGCAGTCTATAAATTTTATGCACATGTACTTTGGTGGAACACAGCCTTTTTGTTATAATAGACTATGAGGACCTTAAAGAATGCATAGAATTACATGTCTCAATACACTGTCAAAGACACTGAAGGAACTTCCCATAAGATAAGCCACCAAAGAATTTCCATTGTGAGATCCAGAGATAAGCATAGATGGCAACAACAGGAAGATGCTAATTCCAGCCCTGGTGAGACAGATCTGGGTAACCTATCCCAACAAAAATTTGCACAGTGACAAACTATGGGAAAGGAACCAAGTCCTTATACACGTCAGCCCAAGCTGTAGGAACAGCCTCTACACCCCATGAATACCTGGGACTTGTACTGTGTAAATGTGGTGCCTTCAAAAGAACAACCCTGGAATCCCAATCAATGAGAAAACCTGGATGAAGAACAACCAGGTGGGCACCACAAGATCCACTTGTTAGTGACTATTTTGCTACTTAATCTCTGTCTCACAGTCTCTTTTCCTGTCGCCTGCTCCTGTCTTTCTATTTCTTTCTATCTCTCTCTACTTCACATTTATCATTAAATAAAATCTGTACTATTGTCTTTGGCACATGGTATCATTTCAACTTTGATTCAGGCAGAAGCATCTCTTATAACTGAATCATGACATTATTTTCGTGCAGCAAGCAGGGTTGATGTTCTCTCACCTGAAATGCCTTTGACAATAGTATATTTCCTTCTGACAAAAATCTTGTGTAGTTCCTTGTGTAGGAATTTCTGGAAACTGTCACAACTCTTCTCTGAGGGAGGTTGTTGCCACAGCTTTCCTCTGAGGCAGTTTATTGTGCGGTGGGGCAAAGGATTGCTTTTGAGTGTAAAATAATTAAACCTTTTATAGTTACCATGCAACACCAATGGACCTTGGAAAATATTGCATGGCAGGTACATGCTCCCAGTAACTGGACCAGGTATGCATTCGGAGAGCCTAACTTGCAAGTCCAACAACTGTCAAAAATAGCTTTACAAAATTGGTTGGCATTAAATATGTTATTGTCAGAGGAACAAAGAGTATGTGGAATGTTAAAAGTTACTGGAACTACATGTTGCATAACCATTCACAATGCAATTTTATCAACTTAAAAAACCTGAACCAATATGAAAGAAATAGATAATCAAACAGCAGAACTCTTTCAATCACTCCAAGCCACAAATTGCCTTCAAGGAATTAGCCCCCGTACCTGGCTGATGTCCATATCCTAATCCTTGGAAACTCACACAGTGGGGGCAGTGGGTAATGAGAATTTGATTGATGATTGTAATTGGATTGATATTTTTAGTGATTGGAATAGCTATTGTACACTATATGATTACTGGTGTTATTTGTTCTGCTGTTTATCTCTTTTATTCTCTCTCTTTTCTACGTACATTTCATCCCCATGGACAGCCTGTGAACTGAGTAAAAGTCCTTGGAACACAATGTTTAAGCCACGGGGCAATGTAATGACTTACAGGATGCAGTTACCTGTCTCAAAACACTGTCAAAGTCACAGAAGAAACTTCCCATAAGGTAAGCCAGCACAACAGAACTTGAGATAAGCATAGATGGCACAGCAGGAAGGAGCTAATTCCAGGTGTAATGGAGGTGAAGGTTTGGTTAGCATCCAGACAAAACTTTCCACCGTAGCGAACTGTGAGAAAGGAAACAAATGCTCGCACACATGCCATCCCAAGTTACGGTAACAGTATCTACACCTTGTGGATGCCTGGAACTTGAACTATGTAAAGGTGATATCCCAGACGAGCAACTTTGGGACTCTCATCACCAAGAAGACCAGGGTGAAGAAGGGCTAGTTGGATCTAGCAAGTGGTGATACCTTTCTGCTTAATCTGTCTCTCTTTCACTCTCTTTCTCCTTTCCCTTCCTTTCTCTCTCCTATGTCTTTCTATCTCTCTCTACCTCATTTATCATTTTAAAAAATCTTTACTATTGACTTCAGCATATGGTCTCATTTGCACCTTAATTTAGGCAGAGGCATCTCTTTATAAATGGATGATAATGGCTTCTGAGACACAAAACATCTTCCAGTTGCAGAGGCAAAATATACATGTTGTGTTGTGTTTTTCCATCATATAACTGGATCTATTGCATAGACCAGTTACACAATGCAGTGTCAAAAGGCTGATACAATCTAAGACAAATGAATCAAGGAGTGTGAGAAATTGCCTGAATTATTTGTATTGACTATGAAGAATCAAGTTGAGTACTAAGTGCTGATATGATATCTATACTCACCCTGACTGGCTCTACGGAATAGTAACACACTTAAAGCATAACAAATTCTACCACCTCCCTGCTTGTCATCCAAAATTGTCAGAAGAAGGTGAGGGAATATTTTCTACTTTTTTAAAATTTTATTTTATTTTATTTTATTTTAAAAAATTGAAAATACTTAGTATTTTCAAGAAATTATGTATCTAGCTCCTGTTTGGATGGCAATACTCTCCCTGTGTCTGGTGAATATTTGGGTCCAACTGACTAAAACATGACTGAAATATACTGAACCCTACTATCAGAAGTAAACCTGAGAGGTTTTGATAGTGGACAAGGTTTGCAGAAGCCATTTTAAACAATTTAGGTAACGGACTGACCGGACTTAAACATGTAAGTAAAGTTTGGCTTTGAAATACATAAAGGAATGACAATTGGTCCGTATTAGAGTAATGCAAACAAGTCTGTTGCTTCTGTATTTTAGTGAGTTTATTTAGGTTTACTTCAGGTATTTATGTATATATTTACATATTGTCAATTATCTGTCTGTCTTCATAATGCAGCTGGCTGGTAGTATGAAAAAATGGAAAGCCATTGAAATGAAATCTTCAGGTATTTAATTTTCTTTTACAAGGATTTAATCTTTTAATATATATATAAATTGAAAACAGGAAAATGGGAGAGGGAAAAAAACATATTAGGTGTCCTCACACACTCATCCATCTTCTTTCACCTTTCATATCCTTCTGGATTAGAAAAATTAATAGAGCTCATTAGTCCTCTGAACTTTGCCGGTATGGTAATCAGGAACATTGTTAGCTAGAATTTGTCCATTTTACACTACAAAATTATTTTAATGCATCAGTAGCAATGTGGGAAGAGTGTAGCATAAAACCATAGGTCTTTTCAAACTGTTTTTTATATCCTAACAGTGAGATCTCTGTTTTGGTTTGTCGCAGTAACGACACGAACAAAGGAGACAAGGACACCTGTTAGGAGAGTAAGAAGCAACTGCCGGGCGAGACCCACCCTATTTATTTTATATTCATTTTAGAAATCATTGTCCATCAGAAGAAGGAGCTTGTAGTCCCTCAATCACAGTGGTCAAAGGAAATGTCCATCAAACTTCTGTGCCCAGAAGAAAGGAATGTAAACAGTAAGAAACCATTACAATAACATGGCTATGTTTACATAGAAGTATGTAAAAAACTAGCTACAAAAGAATTATAACATCCAGAACTGCAAAAGTCAGGGCAATATCGGTTCTAGCCAGAACATGGTTAATTTTTGCAGTAGCCAGGAGAAGGCATGGTTGGGACACAGAGGTTATTCTATACCACCTCACATCATTGCTGAGGGTAGGGAAAGGGACTCCCTGCTGGGGACAAGAGGCTTTTGCAGTCAAGAAAGCGTGGTGGACAGAGCAGTCAGAGTAGCATGGTGCTGGTCCCAAGCCAGAGGGAATGATAGGGTGGCATGGCTCTGGTTGGGTTGAGCTCAGTGAGCATTTTATATCATTTGCCTTTTTGAGCACTTGCATTTCTTATCTCATTGCTGTTTCCATTAAATTGTTCCTGTCTCAATATGTGATCTTTGCCTTTTGTGTCTCCAGTTCTCTTCTCCAGCCACCCACAAAGGGATGGGAGAGAGGGAGGGAGAGCAAGTGAGCAGCAATGTGGTTTGGAGAGTCTCAGTGGGTGAACGAAATCGGGAAGTTCTGTTCCTAAACTGCAAGGAACTGCAAGTCTTATTTGGAGCCCAACATACAAAGTGTAGAGTTGATATAACAACAGATCTTCCAGAGGGGGTTGGAAAGAAATTTGATTTTAGCATTTGTTGCATTAAGTCCAGAGACACTGGTTAGAATGTTGCTTTGTCTGTTCATGTAGGTGTGGAACCTAACCTTGTGTGTTTCCGTGTATGCACTATGTGCCATCATGGTGTTCTTTTTCAGAGGAAGGAAGGGATAAGGATCGCTTTGTTGATGTACTGTGAGATATCAAGTTATGACATGATAACGTCAAGGGCAATGAGGGTCTTTTGTGACGTGTATTCAGTGTTGCTCACCTGCCCTTACCTCAGATGCTAGCTTTGGGACTCCAATAATCATACCCAGTTCGTGGGGAGAACAGGGGACTTTGATTGTCTTCAGCTTTTCACCCCCTTTTTCTGCTTAAGCTCTGTTAAAGCAGCTTTTGAGGATTTTGGATTTCCCTTGAATGTTAAGTAAAGCATGTTCTTGTCACTTAGTCCGCCAGGTCTCCTCAGTGAGGTCCACACCATGGTTAGAGTTGCAAAAGAGATTTCTAAGAAGGCTTTCAGAAATCTGCCCTGAAGGTGGTGTCTTGGTTTAAGACAATTTGAAGATGTGGACCTTCTAAAATAACTCAAACCCCTTTCCACCAAAAAGGAATGAAATATGAGTAGATATAAATGAAAAAATAACAGTTTGCTAACAAATGAAACAGCAACAGGCAAAAAATAACAGCTAATAACTGTTGGGCACAAAATTGCCGACTCTCACAAACCCCACAGGAACAAAAAGACCCAAAATGCTGGAAGTACCCTTCCTGAGATGGTGTCCAGCAGGGACGGTCTTGCTCTTACAGGACAAAGGGACAAGATGGCATCAAATCCCTCCTGGGAAGATAGGAGCTTCACAGAGCAGTTCCAGCAGCAGACGAAAACCTGATGCTGATCCAGGGTTGGCACCTTCCACACAGCAAGGCCCAGCAGGGTGGGTATGGCAGAAGAAGGAGTTGGGCTGAGGCCACTCAATGTTTTCTCTGCCCAGCCGGGCGTTGATGATGAGCAACTGGCAACTCAGGCTGGAGCATAACGCTGGCTCCGGGGGCCTGCTTCAGGCCGCTCAGCGTTAATCTGGGAGTGACCCTGGTGTGCCGGGGGCTGCTGCTTCCAGCTTCCCCAGACACAGGGCGTCGTCCGGCAGCTCGTTAGTGCTGGCTCCTTTGTGACAAAGAGAGCCCCGGGCTGATGTTGCAGGCGCAGGCAGAGACAAAGACCCGAGGGAAAGGCCTTGAAATTGATTTCCAGCTCTTTATTTCCCGGGAGAAGCAGCAGGGAAGGTGGGTGAGGGTCCAGGAGAGGCGGCGCAGGGGTCCGGGAGAGCTGAAGGGTCAGCTACCAAGAGCAAGGTTTTAGGGACAGCAGGGGATTTTATGGGGATACAAGCAAGGGAAAGTAACCAATGGGGGTACAAGGATTGACATATAACCAATAGGGAACCGAACCGTTATGAAATTTCCAGAACATAAGGTAGTAACCAACCGAAATATGTAAATGAAGGTACAAGGGGTGCTGGGGGTGAACCAAAACCTCTCCCTGAGCAGGAGGATGCCTCAGACTGTGGCAACCTCAGGCTGTGCCCACCAGTCTTGAGCCTGTGGGGCTGTGGCTTTGCCACACACGCCGCCACAGGAGCGGGGCTGAGTGACCTCAATTGTGGAACCTGCAGAATCTGCCCTAAGGGAGCTCAAAACCCCTAATTACAGTCAAAACCCTAATTACATTCCCCTTTGAGACAAGGGGAAAAGAAACATAGAGAACCCAAAGAGGGAAAACCCTTTGCCTGAGCAGCCCCAGTTCTAGAGCAAGAAAACCAAGAACCAAAGGAGACCAGAGAGAGCCTAAGCAAAGACCAAGCAGCCAACAAACCAAAAACCACACAGAAAAAGGGGACCAGCTGCCTGCTCCAGAAGACTTCAGAAGCGCCCATGATAGCACTCCCCCAACAAGTCTTAAAGAGACTATAACAATTTTGAGCACAACAGATATAGAATATCATAATATTACATATTACCCCAGGACAGGTGGATAATCATGAGTGGAAAGGAATATGAGAGAACACAGGCCAGTATTTGGAGGACTTCTACAATGGTTTGAAAGGTCATGCCTGAACAACTATGCTTACCTGTTAAAGTGATAAAGTATGTCAAAGAAAATTGCTGTAGCAGTTCCACAGAGACATAAAGGTGTGCAAAGTGATGGGCCCTGTCTGGTGTTTATCAGACACTGCTTGTCACTAGACAGCACTCTCAAGGTGGAGGAGAAAAGCAGAACCACAGGCACTGAGGCCACTCAAACTGCAGCTGAATCAGAGGAATGATACAAGCTGGTAGCACACCTATACAGAAAAAGAAATCCAAGACCATTTCAGTTAGCTTAGCGAGAGATGAAGAGGAAGTAGGGCCCTCAGAACATGAGAAGGGCAGGGCGAGAGGCAGTCCCTATGCCTGGGTGAGGCTGCGAGATATGTGAATAGATTTCAGACATCAGTTGGGTGAGCCACTATTGACCTGACTGCTCTGATGCTGGGATGCTGCAGCCCAAAATATGAAACTAGATGGTAGTAAAACCAAAACTTCGATCCCTGTCCCAGGATGTCAACATTGACAAAGGGCTTGGGAAGAGGATAGAAACTCTCAGAGGCAACTCCTGTCAAGCATGAGATGTCTTTACATCTAATAATGTGCCCAAGTAGGTGAAACACCATGGAGAAAAAGGTATCCAATACCTGAAAGAACTAGCTGTGCTGCAGGTAATCTATATGAATTCAAATAACAAGCAGTCCCCTGTAGATCCAGATAAGGTCCAGCATACACGATCTGTGTGGCAGTTTGTGGAAGTTTGTACGGAACATAGTTGTACGCTAACTCACTGGCATTCTTGTCGATGAAAGAATAAGAACAAGCAGTGCTTCAGGTGACTATCCAAATCCAGAAGTATGAAGATGATCTTCTTTCCTCTCTACCAACCTGTGCCTCATGTGTGGAAAGACTGTCTGAGACTGTGGAAAAATTTGAAAGTCTCAGGTGAGGCAGAGAGGAAATGTTCTATGACCCACCAGTACAGAGAAGAGTCTCTGCTATTGGGAGCAAGTGCTCCCCTGCTTCAGAGAGAGAGAATACACGCTACAAGGTAACTTGAAGTTTTACCTGCATGATCACAGAGAGGACATGAGGAAGTGGGATGAAAACCTGCCTCTGCCCTAGCAGCATGGGTAAGCTGAGAAGAAGGACAGCCACCACAGGAAATTCTTCAGGTATAAATGCTGTTTTTCAGTGGGCAAGTGCTCAGACAGAATAGAAAGGCTGATGTTACTTCCAATCCTTTCGAAGTGGCCTCCAGATCATTTTTACAAGACATGAGCAAAAAGTACTATGACCAGCAGTAGAGCGTCCCTGCCTCCAACCAGATGAACAATCTGGTTGGGAAAGGAAAGGAACAATCAGATTTTTTTAACTATGTGGATCTCATGTCCTGGGACATCAGACCCACAAGAATGTAAGTCTGTAGTTGACATTGATGAACAAGGTATCATATCATCAAGACTTGTAGGAACAGAATCTATATTTCTGGGATGACAGAGGGATCCCAACAGCTGGCTATACTGGAAACTTAAGTGATTCTGACTGGGAATAAATGACAAAACACCCACTTGTGACTGGACCAAAGGCCGCATGCATCCTTGGCATAGATTATCTCTGGAGAGGGTATTTCAAGGACCCTAAAGGGCATAATTTTTTCTTTTGGGGGAGCTGCTGTGGAGACAGAGGAAATTAGACAGCTGAACATTTTGCCTGGTCTCTCAGAGGACCCTTCTAATGTAGGACTGCTGAGGGCTGAAGAACAGGTATGGATGGCTACCCTATCAGCTCAGTGTAGACAATACCACAGTTGAGATGCTGTGACCTCCATCCTCCATCTGTCATCTGGAAAGCCAGGGAGTGGTCAGCAAGAGTCACTCACTGTTTAATAGTCCTATATGGCCAGTGTGTAAGTCCAATGGAGAGGGGAAACTGCAAATAGACTGTCACAGCCTGAATGAAATCATACCACCATTGCAGGCTGCTGTGAGTACAGGATGGAACTTTGGTACAAACTGGAGTCCAACACAGCAAAGTAGTTCTACCATTGACATTGCTAATACATTTTTCTCCATTTCTTTGGCAGCAGAGTACAGGTCACAGTCTGATTTTACATGGAGGACCGTCCAGTACACCCGGAACTCCCTGCCCCAGGGCCTATTTGCCTTGAACTGATCCAGACTGCACTGGAAAAGGGTGAGGCTGCAGAATTTGCAATGTATTGATGACTTCATTTTGTGGGACAACATGGGAGAGCAAATTTTTGAGAAAAGGGAGAAGATAATCCAAATCCTCCTAAAGGCCAGACCTGCCCAGGAAATTCAGTTTTTAGGAGTGAAACTGCAAGATGGAATCATGAGATTCCAATGGATGTGGTTAAAAAAATAGTAGCTAGGTCTCCATAAATCAGCAAGAAGGAAACACAGGCTTTCCTAAGTGCTGTGGGCTTTTGGAGAATGCATATTCCAGATTACAGTGAGATTGTAAATCTTCTCTATCTTGTGATATGGAAAAAATCTATTTCCAGTGTAGTACTGAACAACAACAGGCTTTTGAACAAATTGAAAAGGAGAGTGTTCTTGCAGTAGCCCTTGGGCTAGTCAAGAGAGGACACGCTATGGAAATCCTGCTCTTTACTCCAGCCCAGAAGAATGGTACTTCCTGATGTCTTTGGCAAAAAGTACCTTGGATTACCCTGGGGTTCTGGAGTCAGGGATACAAAGGATCCAAGGCCTGCTACACCCCAACAGAAAAAGAGATCCTGGCAGCTTATGAAAAGATTAAAGCTGCTTCAGAAGTGACTGGCACTGAAGCACAGCTCCTTCTGGCACCCCAACTGCCAGTGCCAGGCTGGATGTTCAAAGGAAAATCCCTGCCATACATCATGCCACTGATGTTATGTGGAATAAATGGATCATGCTGATCACACAGCAAGCTCGAATAGGAAATCTCAATGACCCATGGATCTTGGAAGTCACCACAAACTGGCATGAAGGTGAAAATTTCAGACTATCATCATCAGAGGAGAAGGAAAAGGTGAGGTGTGCTGACAAGACCCAACCATATAATCAGCTACCAGAAAATGAAAGGTGATATACTCTCTTCACTGATGCTTCCTGCTGTATTGTAGGGCTGCATCAAAAATGGAAAGCTGCCATAAGAAATTTTAAATAATGAGTCACAAAAGCTATTGAGGGAGAAGGAAGATCAAGCCAGATTGCAGAGCTGAAAGCCATCCCGATGGCTTTAGATATCACTGAACTAGAGAAAAGGCCAGCACTCTAATTCTACACTGACTCATGAATGGTAGCAAATGCACTGTGGAGGTGGCTTCACTGACAGAACAAAGACCAGTTGGGAGCACAGACGTAAACCCATCTGTGTTGCTGAGGTGTGGCAAGACATTGCTGCCTGAGCAGAGAAGTTTGTAAAAGTACTTCCTGTAGATGCACACACACCCAAGACTGGCTACTGAAGAACATCACAACAAGGGACAGGTGGATTGGGCTGCCAAAATTAAAGTGTCTCAGGTAGATCTGAATGCCAACACTAGGGTGAATTATTTCTGGCTTGGTGGGACCATGACAACTCAGGTCCCCAGGGTAGAAATGCAACATACAGATGGACTTGTGATCAAAAGGTAGACTTAACCATTGACACTATATCCCAGGCTATCCATAACTGTGAAACATGCACTGAAATCAAGCAGGCCAAGTGGGTAAAGCCTACATGGTATGGCAGACTGGACAAGGCAAGCGCTATGTGCTTACAAGGGTAAAAACTACTACAGGATAGCTGGAGATACACCCTGTGACTCATGCCACTGCTCAGAACACCACCTTGGGCCTTGAAAAGCAAGTCCTGGGGTGACATGGCACCCCAGAAAGAGGTCAGACAGTGGGACTAATTTCAAAAACAGCCTCATAGACCTCTGGGCCAGAAAGCATGGTATTGAGTGGGTATATAATATTCCCTATTGTCACATGAAAAGGAGAGGTTTCCTCAACCCTTAGTGTGGGGAGATGTACTCAACCCTTAGCATTTAATCTGCCTGTTGGTGCCCCAGGAAAGCCAAGACCCTTGTGCCTGACCAGTCTGTCAACATCCTGTTTGGGAGACCCTTCACTGAGCAGTGCTGGTGGACTGGAGCATGGTTCAACTGACTCAGTCACTGAAA
The DNA here is from genome assembly GCA_013398175.1 of Climacteris rufus. Classification (NCBI taxonomy): domain Eukaryota; kingdom Metazoa; phylum Chordata; class Aves; order Passeriformes; family Climacteridae; genus Climacteris; species Climacteris rufus. The sequence continues at coordinate 14,825 of VZRZ01002941.1, forward strand.
CACCAACAGCATAAGGGAGCCCCATCAGTAGGTCTTCCTCTTTATTTGAGTGTGTTACCACTGCCAGCAACTGCTGGTGCACATGAAGGACTCATACAAACAGTTTACAAAATAATATTCTTTATTAATATGAAATTGTGACTGTTTAAAGTTCAAGGATTGTTGGTGATAACATGACTGCAAAAGCAATAGACAGACAAGCTCTAATCCCCAGTAAAAGTGTTCAGTGCACATAGAGTAGGATTCTTACTCAATCACGGTGCCTATGGGGGAGAAGATGGTTCAGTCCATAGACGGATCCCAACAGTTACAATGGAGATTTCCCTACCTTTCCCCCCATTCTCAACTTAATTTTACACTATTTCTTTTTGTTCAGGTGGAGTTTAAATGACTCTAGACACGCATACCTTTGTTACTGACTAGTGTAAAATTCTCTCATTTCAGTTTTAAAGATACAATCAAAAAGATTGTAGAGCACATGGCCAGTGATGGGTGGTTGCACATTGGAGGTGGGTAAATTTGGGATGGAGGTGTGCCTTAATATTACAACTAAGCTATAATGAACCAAGTTCATCTGAGGAGCGTTATTTCACCACAGTTGTTGGCTCAGCAATAGGACATCTTTCCCTATCTCCCCTGGTTGACAGATGTATGTGGTTCACCATCTGAAAAGTACCATTGAGTTCCCTTCCCTGCAATGGTTTCAACAGAGCCTGGCTGTGGTATCTCCTGTCTTCTCCACCCACGATTTCATCCCCCTCAGCAGGTGCTTGTAGTTGCAAATCATGTGTGTAGGGAATAATCGTGGAATAGGTTTTAAGCATGCCAAACACATTCCATCCAGGGAGCAGCAACTGTATTTTACCCTATATTTTCTGTACTGTTATAACTTCTGTTAGGATGCAAATAAATCTTGTCCATTTCCTCTAATTTTACCCCCAGCCTTCTTTCCACACCCGTCATGCACCAGTCTCTGGGAAAATTGAATGTTACCATGGACTATTAAAAAACACCTTGGAAACAATGGATTGCCGAACCTTCAAAAATTGGGATCTACATTTAGTGAAGGCCAGCTTGTTAGTTAATACTGGATCTTGTTAGTTAACCAATTGAGCTGTCCCTGTCCAATTAAAACCTCCACATATTACAGAAAGGGACAAAATCCCTGAGGTGTACATGAGAAATGTCTTAGGAAAAACTGTTTGGATTAGTCCTGCCTCAAGCAAAAGCAAAGCCATCCATGGGACTGTTTTTATTCAATGACATGGGTGCACTTGGTGGGTAATACAGAGGGATGGGAAAACACAATGTGTACTTCAAGGGGATTTGATTTTTCAGTGAGAAATTATAGTCTGTAAAGTTGTATTGTGTAATATTTGCTGCTGAATGCCACTGCCACTGTATGCCCTAACTACCATGGACAATGAGTATGGACCTCTCCAGTTACAGCAGTCGTGATCTGATGCAGCTTGAAATCAGAGAACAGCACACCAGTCTCTCTGCCCTGGAAGGCATCTAGGATGGATAGAACCCACAATCATGGACTAAATTAACTCAACAGATATATTGGAGGGTCTTAATATCCTGTCTGTGATGTCAATTTAATGTTAAGATTAAGCTGAATTAAGGTGCAAACGAGACCATACGCCAAATTCAATAATGCAGATCTTATTTTTAAATGAATGTGAGGCTGTGATAGTTTGAGGGGATCTGGCTTTTTGGGTGTAGTAGGGGCCAAAAGATGGCTCCTGTGAAAAGCTGCCAGAAGCTTCCACAGTTGTCCAGCCAGGGCCTATCTCTGATGGCTTCTGAAAGATGGACATGCTGTAAGCCACAGCTGGGCCAATTAGGAAGGAAGGTAATGCCTCTGTGACAACGTATTTAAGAAGCAAACTTGGGAGTAGGCATGCTCGCGCCATGTAGCTATAGCCGTGTAGTCATGTAGTTGTAGATAGGCAGGGAAACAAGGAGTACAGCACATAGAAAAACAACAGATACGGACACCAGCAACGGCAGCCAAGAAGAAGGGGGGAGGAGGAGGAGGTCCTTTAATCACTGGAGCTGAAATGTCTTCACAGCCTGTGGTAAGGACTGTACCAAATGCAGTGTTTCCCTGCACCCTGAGGGTCCATGAAGGAGCTGAGATCCACCCTGCGATGGAGCAGGAGGAGGGGTGAACTCCTACAGGAGAGACTGTGGTCTGGTGGAAATTAACATGATTAACAAGGCCTTTGCTCCTGGAAACCTAAGAGAGTCAATTAAGTTAAAAAAGCCTGGTTTTATTTCCACCCAAAGAGGGACCAGCTCGGCTCTGAGAGGATGAGAGAGAGAACAGGCAGAGCTGGGCGGGCTGCCTGCCAAGAGGGAGAATGTGATTTCTGCAGATTTGCCACAGTGCCTTTGAGCAGAGGAAGAGTAAAAAGTAAGGACGTGCCTTTTCTCCCAGGAAGCAAATATCTGAGGAATGAACTGACTAACTAGAAACAAAACACCGGTCCTCCTTTCTTTCTGAGGGCATTAGGGAGGGCTGTGGGCTGCTGCTGGTAGGGGGGAGAAAAGAGAAAAAGTGTTTAAAAAGATGTTTTACTTGTTCCTTTAAATCTGTAACAAATTCACTTAATCATCTTTCAAGTTTTGAGCCTGTTTTAGTCTGCTGTAATTAGGGAGTTTTCTTCTCTGTCAGTGTCCTTATAGTTTAGTAACACATTCCTTTCCCCTGTCCAGTGCAAGGTGGGGTGGAGGGGGCAAGGGTGGAGTGGGCCTTCTTGAGGCCTTGGCAGTCAGCCAGGGCTAAACCATGACAGAGAGAGAAAGAGCGAGAGAGAGACCAAGCAGAAGATAATTACCTCGTGGGGCATCAGTGGTTCCTACTTCACCATAGGCATCCTAGAGGTAGGAGTCCCAAGGTCATTTAAAGCTTTTCACTGTTTATACATTTTAACAAACAAAGGAGAATTAATGCTCATTGGCTGCAGAGTTCTCTTATGCAATTGGTTAAGTGATTTTCTTGCTTTTAATACTCATTAGTCCACATGCTTAGTCATTCTCTTCTTTCGAGTTGGTGGGTTTCTTGGATTGGTGGGCCTTGAGTGGTGGTTGTGATCTTCCTCTGCTAGAATTACCTTTTACGAAGTTGGAGCTTCTTTCAGCACAGTTGCCGAGTTGTCTCTCCTCGTGGCCCATAAATTCCCCATTCTTTGTGTCCATATTCAGTGACATGTTGTTCTCTGCAAGCTTTGATTACCTTCCCTTAGGTCTGAGATAACACCCAGACAACAGTACCACCATAATCTTATCTCGTGTTCCCACTGTGCTAGCTTAATTTACAGTTTAAGTTTCAGGTCATACTCAGGAAAGGGGCTTCAGTGGTCATTGTTTGTCACAGATGCCATCTGTTCCATAACTGGGGGTGATCTTTGTTTGATCCCTGATAAGTGTACAAGCAGTTGCTTCTTTACAGAGTGTGTCACATTGGGAATTTTTGTCTGGATGCATTACCCACTAACCTCCACCAGGCCTGGCCATTTTGTTGCTCCATTCTGTGCTTATCTCATGGCAAAGCCATTTTGTAGCCTTAACAGTGCTTGAGGCAGGCAGATGTGCTCTTTAGGTCCCTAGAGAGGGATGGCCACTGACTATGGAAAAGATAGTTGTGCTTTTGTGTGTATACACAGGCATGAGTATCTTTTCCATATATGTGTGTGTGTGTGTGTGTGTGTGTGTGTGTGCATGTATTTGGAAGGTGCAGGATCTGGGTATGATGTAGGTGTTATAAAAGAAGGGGTGCTTGATATCCTGGTTCTGGCCAGGGGACACCCGTGGGTATAGTTAGGACAGAGAGAGTACTCTGTATCACCTCACATCATTGCCAGGTGCAGGGGAAGGTACTCTCTTCTGGGGAGAAGGAGGTCCTGCCAGTCGAATAAGTGTGGCAGACAGAGCAGCTGGGGTAGCCTGGCGCTGGTCCTGAGCCAGAGGAAGTAGTGGGTTGTGTGGCTGCAGTCGGGTTGTATTTGGCTTGGTGAGTATTTTACACGGGAATCACTCTCTCTTTTGTGTTCTTACTGTTTGATTTTTTATCTCATTGCTGTTTCCAGCAAATTTTTCTTATCTTAACATGTGATCTTTGCCTTTTGTGCCTCCAATTCTCCTCTCCAGCCACCCATAGAGGGATAAGGGCTATGAAAGGGAAATGGGAGCAAGTGACCAGCAGTATGGTTTGGAGAGTCACAGTGGGTTACCATTCTTAAACCAAGACAATCTCCTGGTTAAACAGTTATAAAACTCTCATCTCCCTCCACACACACACACACACACACACACACATACACACAGAGGCATACAGGTATATATATTTTTAGCAAGAAGCTGTTAGAGCTCTCACTTTCAAAAAATTTCATTTACTTTTCAGCAGACCAGAACAATTCTTCAAAAGGCATTTAGATTTTACTTTTTTAATCACAGGTACTGAGGAATAAATTTGTTGAAGATCAAATGCATTCAACTACATGAAAAGATTGTGATATAATTTTATTAAGGCATTACATGAAGGAGGTAGAGAAGTATTTTGATTCAAAAAGAGACCAGACACCATATAAAGTGATCTCCTTGCTTTCAGGTAGAGTGGAAGATGTAAATGTCAAGATGAATGTGACAAAATGTCTACTTCCACAACAAAATTATCAGAGTGTAGAAAAATCTGGTATCTTTTGTCTCCTTTTGCATGGGACAAGCTAGTACAAAGAAATTGTTAATGAATGCCAGCCATTTGACCTACACAGACCATTTCCTTTCTCATTATTTATTCTAATAACAGATACCATAAGCTCTGTAGAAGTACATCCATGGCCTGGCAATGAATATCATATTTATTCAGACAAATACTAAGCTTATTCTCAACATGGTCCTGCCTTCTGTGAGAGTCAATGTCCTCTACCCCATTTCAGTGGCATGCCCTTACACTGTAAACATAGGCCCTTTATTCATATTACTTGGTGTGAGGGTGAATGGTTGTCACCATTACTTTCCACTTAAAATAATCTCCATTAATTTCCATAAATTCCCTCTTTATGATATCATTACAAGTGTCACCTAAAATAGTTTACACCTCACATTTATATATGACCTGATTTTAGCAATGTTTACCACATAGACACAAAGGTGAACTTGATACTAACCCTGCCACTTTAACTATTATTTCCAGTTAAAATTAAACTAACAAAAATATTCACAGAATCATGCAATCACTAAGGTTGGAAAAGACCACCAAGATCATCAAGTCCAATATTGCAGACAATAGCATTGTTTAGTTTTTCTCACTTGTTTTCTCCTTAATATTTATCATTCCTTTAAGAGATCGGCCAGATTTTGCTGGTAATAGTAATCTAGTTGATTCCAGATACTGCAGTTTCAATAGTCCGCTGTTTTATTGCTTCATAAGAAAATAAAAAAGAAAGGATGTGACTTCTCAAAATCCTACAGTTTGTCTGTAACTTCTTGGTTGTGGAGCTCCACAGACTTTAGATTAATTTTGGAGTTATCCATCTGATTTTGTAAAACTAAGATAACATGCAGACTGCATGGTCCAAGGTTCCAAAAATTTAAATCCACAGGCTTGAGAGAACACAGCCTATTTGAACAGAAGCCTTAAACGGAATTCAATAGGAATATGTGGTCATGCTTAAGAAATCATCTTAGTCTTTGCCTGTACCTACTTTTCATCACTAAAATGGGGATTAGCAGCCTATCCCTAACTCACTACAGGTCTCCTATAGAGCAGATCATCTGAATGTAGTAACACACAGTCACGCCCAACTCTCTTCACATGCCAGTGTCCCCACAGAGTCTCCAGGGTGAAGTTACCTCTAAAGATGACTCAAGAAAAGGGGAATGAGATGGCAAAGGTGTGCACGCAGCCAAGTAAACCTGCCCTTGGGTGCTAGAGCGAAGATACTCTTATCTGGGATGGAGCAGTGTAGGTTGTCACAATATACTTCTTTTATAAAAAAATAAGGAATTGAAAATTGCTAGAGAGCTGGAAGTGTTTGATACTCAGTGACTGTTATGGTAAGTAACTTGAACTCAATGATTATCAGAGTTCATAAAAAGCCAGATTAGGTACCTGGTGCACATATCTAGCATTAGATAGGTGTATAAAGGTATTTGACATTGTTTGGTTAAGCTATCAAACATCAGTCAAAAAAGAATTTTTTGTCATCTTGTTTTTATTCCATGGTCTTTGCATTAAAGTTTTCTGCAGTAGTTCTTTTTCTTTCCTTTTCATTGGTTACATAATTCTGCAGTGCATTCTGCCTTAAAACTTCCTTCAGGAGTAGTAGCATAAGAACCATCAGTAACTTATCTGTATCAGATCATGCATTTCCTGTGCATTATCAGCTTATTGAACCAGTTCAACAAATAGGTAATGTGTAGCGGTGTACCTCCTTGATCCTATGGTCAGCTTGCAACTACCAAATCTTGCTAGAGAAATGATATTGCAAACCTTGCCAGAGAGATGATATTACACTTAATGTGTCATGTCTCTGAGCCCACTGGTTGCCATACAATACATGAGTACACTCAGTAAATGATGGCAAACATTCCTACATACAACTCCATCATCTGGAAGTGCAGAAAAAATAGACTAGAAATTTTAGATAAATATTTCCCATTTTAAAATGGCTTTTTTTAATGTGAACTTTTGTACTATTAGCTTGCTTTCCAGTCACACAGATCTTTCACTAGAAGTTGACAAACTGTGATAACATTAGGAAACAAAAATCCAGGACAAAGAGAGAACATACTCTGCAAATAAAACCATTTCTAAAGGTATTTCTGTTTTGAATCTCATATCTAACAAAATTCTGTAATGCAGTTAGGTCAAAGTTCTCATAATTCACAAACTCCAATCACATATAGTGCAACTTAATCGAGATTTAAACTTTGGAACAGGTTATCTGTACTACAGAATTAATCTCTTATGCATTTCATATGATTTCCCCACCCAAAGCTAGCCCAAAATATCATCATATATTTTATTAGCCTTCTGCATTCCATGTGGTGGTTTAAGCTGGGGCAGTGAGGAAGAGTCTGCTTTTTATAGAAGTCCTTATTAAAAGCTGGACAATGTCACATAAAGTTGATTATCCCACATGAGTTCAGTCTAGTCTTGCAATAAATATAGGCTGTGTTTAGGGAAATTAAAAGCTTGCACAGAGGATATAGAAACACTTCTATTTTTGTTAAAGTTATATGCTTGTATCCTGAAAGGGACAGAGCTGATGGCATTTGAAATCGAAATCAGAAAGTTAATGAGGAAAGTATTAATCTTCTTACAGAAATTTGTTACTTTCATTTAAGCTAATTAATGAATTCATTTTAAATAATTTTCCCCTAAATTCTTCTCTGACACTTGAAATTCCAAGTTTGCATGCTAACAGTGACAAGGATTTCCAAATGTAAGAGATATAATCAAGTTCAATCCTGCTAAAGCAGATTTCTGGCTTTTCCAGTTGGATGAAAAGAGTAGAAAAATGTTAATTAGTAAAGTCAAAATTTTGTTTGAGCTGTTACAGACATGATATCAATGGCTTTAATTCCCTTTAATCAAGCAAAAAGAATTCCACACAGTATATTTTCAAGGACTTATGGTGCTTCTTGGGTAGTTTTTACCCAGAAAAATCAAATAACTTAACCATCCTCTGTACACATCATCAAACTTCCGGCTGCCTTATTGTATGGTTGTTAGGGAAAGAAATAGTGAGACTAATTGTTCTTTTAGTCATTTCAGGTTGACTGAGGAATCTACCTATTGATTGCTATAAATAAAAACACTGAGATCAGGAAGAAATGAGAATGCATATTTTTTTTTCCCAAAATTTTGTGTAGATACATACATACTCATATATTAAAGTCTGATATTTATGGGTTTAGCTCTAGGAGTTTCATTTTTCTTTACTGATGATAATTTCAGTACAATTTATTAGATGTTTTCACTGGACTTTCTTTAAAGATCATTTTAAGGACCACGTTTTAGTGGTTTGAGAAGAGGAGAACATTGGTAATATGGAAGATGGAATACACAAGTGATTAAGTAGCACAAAAAGAGAGATAGTTTCATCCCTGACTATCATTCTGATATATTAAGAGTGGATTTAGCACCACATAGCTAAGGATCAAGAAGATGTGTTGAAAAAATATCTGCTTTTAACTAGATTCAATACCTTTAACAATACCTTTAGAGCTGAGTATCAGTGCTTTTGTGAATGCCACAATTCCAATATTGCATCCCTGGCAATAAAACTAATGTATTTCAGAAAAATATTTTATCACATTTTATTTATATTTACCACAATATTTTATCAATCTTCTTGCTAATGTATCAAATTGAAAGCAAATTAAACTCTCACCTATTTCTTTGAAATCAGTTTCTGTGTTGTACTGGGAACAAAACTCTTAAACAGCCTTGTCTACTATTTGCTACAAATTTTCCCATTTCCATATTTTGAAAGATTCTGTCTACATGGAAGTATTTTTTAATATTTGTCAGTATTTTTCAATTTATTAGTTGTAGTAATAATAATGAGACTGCTATACTATACCTGGAAATAAATCTTGTCAGTTATTTGCTTCGTCTTTAGTGGTGGACAGTACTTCTCCAAAATCATGCTATTTCACTCTTTCTGAGGCAAGAAAATTAGCCAGCCCAGAAATTTGCAAAAGTTGTGATAATGCCACTGTATTATAAATATTCTGAAGGGTAGCATTTTCCACATTTGCTTGCAATACTGCATGATTATTACTGGCTGAGTCTAGCCAGGCAGTCTGACTTCGGATTCATACATGTTGTGCCATGTCTTGGTATTGACCAAGGAATAGTATGAATGAGAAAAAGCCCCATATTAAAATGGAATATCACAGAAGTATTTCTGAATATGCTTGAGATACTTAATAGAGTGGTAAATACAACACTGAAAGGCACCCGGCAAAAACACCTTTCCAATATTGTCTTCTTCTAAGCTGAAAAGAAGCTTAGCGAGAAATGTGTTCAGATTTCAATGAAGCTGTTGAAAGAAGGTCTCTGTGACTGGGAAAATCACTCACATTGGACAGCACAGAAGTGTGCAAACTACAAAATTATTAAAATACTCTTATTCCCTCCACTTTTGGATGAGTTTTCCAGTGTTTCTTTGAGACAAACAGAGCAATCTCTAAACATAACCTGTTCCGCCATGGTTCTCCAGCACTACTGTAGAAAATACTCTGAATCACATAGAATGCTGCAGATATCAAAAGTAAAAGCAACCTCTAGCTGTGTAAAGACAAGTTTTACCACTGAAGTACCATAATAGCTTAGTATAAAGAATAATGACAGGCTGCTGCCAGTCAGGGACGTCTTCTTCCCACAACCACTGAGGGAAGGATGAAAGCCTTAGAATCATAAGGATATTTATTAATTACAACACAACTGCATATGGGACAATTAAATAAAGTAAAGCAGGAAAAGTGTTAAAGTGGCATGCATTATTTCATCCATACTGGGTTTGCATGGCATGGTTTTTGTACTGTGAGAGTGACAGGGGTGGCTTCTGTGAGTAGATGCCAGAAGCTTTCCCCATATCCTGTAGAGCAAGTGCCAGACAGCTCCATGACAAACTGACTGCTGGACAGGTTGAGCCCATCAGCACCAGAAATATTGCCTCTGGGATAATGTATTTATGGGGAAAGTCACTGCACAGTAGCAATTGGAGCCAGAGGAGTGGAGAGTGAGAAACAGCCCTGCATGTACTATCAGTGGAGAAGTACAGACAGGAGGTGCTCCAGGTACTGGGGCAGAGATTCTGCTGCAACCCATGGTGAAGACCATGGTGTGGCAGGCTGCAACCCTGCAGCCCATGGAGGTCCAAGGGGGAGCAGAGATACACTTGAAATCCCCAGAGAACCACACACCAGAGCAGGCAACTACCCAAAGGAGGCTGTGACACTGTGGAAAACCCATGTTGTAGTAGGTTCCTGGTAAGAGCTGCAGACCCATGGAGACAGGAACCCTTGTTGAAGCAGGTTTCCTGGCAGGGCTTGTTGTCCCACAGTGAAGCCATGCTGGAGCAGTTTGTGAACTTCAGCCTTGGGAACAACTCACATTGGAAAGTCCCTAGAGGACTGTCTCCCTTGGGAAGGACCCCACACTGGAGCAGGGAAAGAGTGTGAGGAGTCTTCCTCCCAAGGAGGAAGCAGGAGCACAGACAGTGAGACAGCATGTGATTAACTGAATGGAGCCCCCATTCCCTGACTCCCTGCACCACTGGTGGGTAGGAGGGAGAGAATCAGGAATAAAGTCAAGCCTGGTAAGAACTTTTTTTTCTAGTTTTATTTCTTATTATTCTTCTCTTATTTGATCATAAATTGGTAATAAATGTAATTAATTTCCTCAAGTCATGTCTGTTTGTCCCATGGTGGTATTCAGTGAGTGCTCTCTCCCTGTCCTTATTTCAACCCATGAGCCTCTTTTTTCATCTTTTTTGCCATGACAAGTTGAGGAACGGAGTGATAGAGTGGCTTTGGTGGGCATTCAGCACTCAGCCACAGTCAACCCACCAGCTCATCCCTCATGTGTGTACTTTAATTGCATGATCAGATGCTGCCTGTTTTCCCCCCAGACCCCAGCTTCATTCAGCACTCATGGCTTAGTTGCAAAATCTTTACTGTTTTCAAACTGAAGACTTTTTTTTAAAGCATGCTGTGCTTTCACTGTATGTGAAAGCTTGTTTTGCCTGTGTGCTGGAAAATATGAAACTCTGGCACAAAGCATGCACCTCCCTACCTGTAATCTTTCTTGGCCCAGTATTAAAGATGGAATTCCTACATGGTTTGGTTTTTTTTCAATAGCTGACGGTCTGTCCTTAGCTTGAGAGGAGACATATATCTGTGCTTTGATAAATTTTCCAGAAGCAAGCATGACTTGTTGCTGAATGTAATCTAAAGAAAAAAAAAATTAACACTTCAGCCTGAGTTGCTAATATGTGTTAAATCCAGAAGCATTTACAAACCAAACATGAAACAACTGTAATAAACTTATTTACTGTAAAATGTGTAGAATTCAGCATAAAATTTTTTAGGTTAGACAGCAAACCTGCAAAACGGTATTGTGAAGGAAAGAAGAATACATGCATGTCACAGAGAGTGGACAAATACTAGGAAAATTCATGCTTTGAGGTGTGTTAAACAGTAAAATATAGGGGTATCGAGAAAACATTGATTAAAAGTTAAAAATATAGATTAAAATATCCTGGGGGATAGATTAAAAGTATCCTGGGGGAAGATTGCATTTTCTCACACCCCTCTTACTCCTTCCCAGGTCTATGCTTCAGGCACATATATTACTTTTTTTTCTTCTCCAGACTAGACGTATCTCACATTTTTGCTACATCTTTGCTTTTTGTCTCTGTGTTTCCCTGGGCAACAGCATTACCTGTACATTGGGCAAAACACATGCCAGAGGGGTTGCGAGTTTCACCCAGAGATTGTTCAGGCCATTATTAGGAATGGCAGACTGCAGATGTGGGATTACAGCTCTGATGCGCATCTTGTTCCCAGATGTGTTCCATCCAGCTGGAGATTATCCATCTTCATGTACTCACTCATGGTAAACACTTACACTTGGGCACTCTCCCCATCCATTTCCTTGTGTGTGAACAGGATCTTGGTCCTTGCAGAGATAGGTATATATTAGCCACAAGAAGGGGAACACAGCTTGGACAGAGTGAAACTCATGCCTCACCATGGCACATAGCTTCACCTCAGTGCCTTAATCCCTTTTAAATAATAGCTGTGTTGCTGGTCTGTATGAAATACTGATCTGAACCAGGAGAGTTGTTATGTTGCTGGTATCAAAGACTGGCTTAGTAGATTCCTGTTCCAGGGAAATGACCAGTGCACTACAGCCCAGCGCACTACAGCCCAGCAGGAATTGTGCAAGGAAGAAAAGGCAAGCCAAATAATATTCATGTGTGGAAAAAATGTTGCAGAGTTTCCTTTCAGATTCCTATTACCAGATGGAAAACAAAATATTTCCCTAAGATCTGAAGGAAGACTAGACCCACCTGAGTGGCCTACTGCTTTTCTGAGTGCTTCTATCCAGTTTCACATATTTTAATTCCCAGATAATTTAGTGGTAGGACAGAAGACCTTAACGATCCAAAAATAGATTACATTGGCCATGCTTTTTAACTTGGAAAAAAACCACAGCCCAAAACTGATGTATTTTGACCTACACATAGAGGAATAATAATAGAAAAAATAATTCTAAATACATTACTTGTGGTTACAATTAAATACATTAATTGTGGTTACAAATCTCTAATTACAGGCACTTTGGGAGACTTACTTGCTGTATGAAGGGAATTTTGAAAAGAGGAGCTTGAAGATCAGCAATAAAAAGAGGAGATTTACAAGGAAAATTTGAGAAGCTGATTGTATATGTCTTGATGGAACAAGACCCAAGTGATAAAAAAAGCCCCAATCCATTTACAGCCAATTGATATTATAACTCCTGTCACAGAATTGAAGTTGTTATTCACAGGTGTTGAAATATAATTAATTTAAGGACATTAAAATAAAGCTGAGACAAGAATCATGATCAGGACAACTACTTTGGAAGTGACATCTGGTGGATTTCAAGTCTCCTAAGGGTATGAGAGAGGTTTTAACATATAAATAATTTAATATTGAACTAGCAAGGTTTTCAAGAATATTGTCATCTTGTATTAGCACAGAGAAAGGCTGGATAATCTTACAGTGCTTTCTACAGCATGCCTACACAGGACAATGTAGGATTACTTTTTCCTTACATCAGATACCTCTTGAAGCATATTCCATTAAGAAATGTTGGCTATGTAACTCCTCTTTTGAGCCAATCTCTTTGCAAATAAGTCTCTGTTTAAAGTTCACTTTCCTCTCATATGTTAAATTTCACCCTGTTATGTACTATACATAATTATTTTTCCTATATTGTAACAAAATCTGTGTTCAATGTAGTCTAACAAATTACAGCTTTCAAGTGTTGAAGTAAAACTTACACAGCATAAAGATTTCATATGTATGTTTTTCTGAAAGACACTACAATTATATTGTCAAGAGGAAAGATGAAAAGATAATACAATGAGCATGACTTTTTTAGATTTCACCTCTGATAGCAAAAGAAAACTTGACATTACTGCAGAAGAAAGTACCATTCTTGTGTGTCTCTTGTGCAATTAGCCACATTTTGAATGGATCACAAGGTCCAAATTCAGAGCTGACTTGTGACAGTATTTGACAAGTCATAGTCAGACTTCTCTGCCAAGACAAAGCAGCCTCATTGCCCTGCACTTGCCAGCTCTCAGAACTTTCCTGAACTTTCTTCTTCACGCCCAAGTGGGCACTAAATGTCACTGAATCTGTAGGGTAGAGAAGGTGCCAGTACATTGTCCAGAACAGGTAATATTCAAGGGCCTTTGCAGTTTTGTGGCAGCTTTTTCTGTGAAAAGCTCACGTTAGTTTTAGCACCCTGAAAGGTAACTATGCTGCAATAAGTAAAATTCAGCAAGTTTTGTGAGACAGACTTTTCATGTTAAATCAACATTTTACTCAGTAAGTTTCTTTGCAAGATGTTTCCTCAAGGTAGAGAGTTTTTAGGTTTTCTGTTTTAATAATTTGTGAGAAAAAGTCTTCAGCACACTGAAGCAGAAATTACATCACATCATTTGACTGAGTTCTCTTAAACATTGTATGCATCATCCAGGTGTAGAAATGGTCTTGGGTGAAATAGATGTTCTTGCTAGGACACTCAAAGCATAGAAACTGCACCTATGCTCAATAATCCTAAGATTTCTAGAGGCAACAAGTCCAGGTATCCATACATGCACTTTTGCCAGTGGTTTTTGTTTAGGGTTTTTTTTGTTCAACATTTGATATTACTGTACATTTAATTTTGCATGACACTGTCTAACCAATCTCAAAGCGAATCTGTCTTGCTGTCATAAACACAGAAGATTAAAATAGCCAATGCAATTTTAATTGCTGGGGACAATAAGTGGTATTAGACTGAAAAAGCCAACATTCTGTATCGGTGCACTATGTGTAAAAGCTTCAGGTTTGCACAGGAATCTAGCTAAAATTATGATAGTTACTATCCAGTAATACCATTTACTTTAGCATTAACCGTATCAAGTTGTTTAGTACCAGCACTTTGAAACACTTTTCTCTCTTTCAAAGAATTACGGGTTGAAGTTCTCTTCGAAAGAAGGAAACATACTGAAGAGTATGTCAAAGGTACAAAACCCAAATGGGGCAATATGCAATGTTCCAGATGAAGCAACCCCACTACAGGACAGAGAGATCAGTGCATCGGTTTTGAAGCTTGCAGTCCCCACAAAAGTGGTCAACACCAGCTGGTGTGACAGTGTTAGGATTCTACTGATCCTGAATTCAAAGATCTGAATCTTTGTTTGATTTTTTTTGCACACATTTCAAATTAATTAGCTAACACTTCTGTGCTTATAATGAATGAGACTTGGACTGTGAAGTGCTCTTTACAAGCTGAAACTTGAGAATAATGACTGTCTCATGGTTACTTTTGTGCTGCCCATGGTTCTTCACCTGCTGTTTTGCTGAGGTACTGTCAGACACTCAGAGAAAAGGAGTTATTTGTGAGAGGGTCCCTGATTATGGCTATATTGCACTTGTAGAGCATGCAGAACTGTAATTGCTGCATAGCCATGCACAATTTGCTGTAAACAAAGCATTTTAGTTCAGGGTGCCTGGGGGCATTTCTCCCTGCAACAGCAGAGTGTATCACAGACTATTCCGTATATATTCAACCTATATGATCAGTAAATCTCCATGTGTTCATCAAAGCCTTGTCAATTTAGTTGACACCAAGAAAAGAGTCCTAAAAGTTTGTAGGGTTTGCCTTACTAATTTGGTGGTCAAAACACTCGTTGATTCTACCCAGTAGTTAAAGAAATAGAAGCTGCTTTTAAGCACATACCTCATCTTGCATTAGGCACCATTGCCTTTGCAAGAATACCATTTGGACAAGGTCAAAGCTATTCCAGAGTGTGTATGTTTCCTGGGAAAGGGCATTCCAGCAATGCATTAATACATAGTCTGATTCATGTTGAATCAATGAAGTAATTTCACTATTGTTAGCCTGCACAATAGTGAAATTAGTGGGCCAGTGATACATAAATCAACAGATGGGGCCTCAAAACGTTCATGCTCATACTGTGTCAACATGATCTCCACTAAATTTCGCTTACTTATTGTCATCATTTTCAGGACTGTTTGATTGTAACTAACAAGAAAGCATTTTGCCTAAAGATAGTCCTCTCCAGACAGCAACACAACTAATGATCAGTTTCTGACTGAGAAAATATGGGCATTCATAAGTTACAGTTTGTTGATTTTAGCTACTCAGTGGTGGTTTGGCAATTGGTTGTCAGCCCTGAAAGGTCTGAGGTCCCAAGTGCTGTGCAACTTTGTTCAAGCTGTGTCTTGATGAGATGAATTCTAATGAATCCCTCCTCTACATGCTGAAGCTTAATCCCTATTCAGAAGGGATTAGTATTCAAATTTATCATAGAATCAAGACTGATTAGCGGTCTAACACAAACAGTATGTCATGGAATATTCACTGGAAAGCTTGTGAAATTTCTTGTTTATTTCTCAATTTTTATGATATTCCTACAGTTAGCAGGGTGGCCTTTCTCACTGTTGTCGTTTGCCATTAGAAATTATTGATTTAAAAGCTGCGAGGAGCTGATGGGCAGAACTTCAAAACTACACTGTGAGACACTTAGCAGCTGTATGCAAATTACAAGAAAAGTTCTTCGTTTCATGGGGGAAGGTCAGTATGAAATTTGGTTGGGTGCATTGGCTCAGTAGATGTAGTTTTGATCCTGCCTGCCTAAAGAAGTTTCTACTGGGACATTTGATCACAGTCATGAGCTACACTGGCAGGCTAGTAATGGAGTGTTTGACTGAAGAGGTCTTGCAGATGGAGGGCACAGATAGTTAATCAAAGCACTGTTTTAAAGTTCCTCTCTCAATAAAATGGAACTAAGTGTCTTCCAAAACTTAGGTAAGTCTGAACCATCTGAGGAGTTAGATAGAACTAGTTTGAAGAAAACTGGAAAAGTAATACAACTAGGTAAGTGCACCACCAATCATTTCAAATTGGCAGTGATTGCTGCTGTGAATCAAATAGCTCCTGGGTTCAGATTAACATTTTTTAAGCAAAATCTCATCACAGGGGGCTGTGTTCACTAATGACTTGGTAATGGACTCCAAGATTTCAAACGTGCATTCCAAAATCACCTTTCTCCCTCTGTTTCCTCAACAGTCTGCATAAAAGAAAGAGTAGGAAAAATTTTTCAGATTACTCAGGGAGGTAGGGGTTATGGAACATAAAGAAGAGCAACATTTCTTCCCATTTCCATTAAAAATGTCTATGAATACTGTCCTATGACACATTTGTGACAAATTTTTTTTTTTTTTTTAGTTCAGTTGAAACACCACTGAAATGATTGGAAATCTTTCTTTGATCTAAGTGTTGTGTGGATTATAGTGCTTAAGAATGTTGAATGAGAAGCAGAAGACTAGGGAAGGTTTTCAGGTCAGAAAAAATGGCAAGGCACCTGATTAGTATGTAGGTCACTGGATGTAGAAAAAAAAACAATCGTATCATTAGTATATAAAACAACAGCCCAATATTTATTACTTGCATATTGATACTATCAAGCAGTTGCAACTCCATTCATTCTCCTGCCATACCAGCATGCAGATAACCAGTCTGACCATGGAGGAGTCCAGTACTTTATGGATGTATGAAATATTTGATATAAATAAAAAATTGAGCAAAGGGCAGTAAGGAAGGGGCATAGAAGCATAAACGATTGTCCCCAGTTATGCTGGAAATTGTGATCTGTCAGTAATGTCATGCTACTTTGCAATTTCTTATACATAGCTTTGGGTGTTGTGATCTTTCCTAATCTCAGATGATAGGTGAATTCTTTGTCACTCATCAACACACTTTTTGATTTTCTGTTATGGTGGCACTGTACTTACAGGATCAGTAAGAAGTTAACTTAAAGCTTAAATTGTACAATGGGTCACTTAAGTACCTTAAAAATTGGGGTTGCAATATATATTTAATTTTTGCTGACTGATAAATTAGGTGTAGGTCGTGGTCAAAGTGAACTACTAGTTTATGTACAGAGAAGAAAATCATCTGCTTAAGTTACTACTTTGTTGCAATGAGTTTCAACTCATTTTGTGATCTCACTGTTTAATATCAGTGCTCTGGGGGCAACACAGTGCTCAGAGTCAGACTAATGATGTAAATTAATTTATATCAGCCAAGCTTCGGTATCGTTGGCTGGCAGTGGCACCTCTACAAACAACAGATGATACGGAAGGCAACAGGGCAGCCAGGCAAACTGAAAAGCCATAAAAAGGATGAGAAAAACTCTAGGAGCTGTGACATTCCTATTAAAACTAACCATGCTGTATTAACTCCCTGGTCACACCAATCCAAAGTTAAATGAATGTGGATTAGGCATGTGCCCTCCCCCATGTGTAGTCTCCCATTGCAGCCTTATTCAAAAGCTATGTTTAGTTAAATAAGAAATATTGTATGTTGGAGGTCAGGAGCTATTCCAACAAAACATAATTTCATACCTCAGAGCATAGAATCAGAGTACATTATTTTCTTAACTTCCTGAATGTTGCAATCAGATCATGAAAAGCTCTCCTAAAAATCAGCTGAGAGATGGGTATTTCAAAATAAGGTTTCATTTATGGAAGATACCTGCTGAAAATAGTATGAGGAAACAAGGAATGCAAAGGGTCTAGAGAAGAGAAGACAATGAGGAAGAACTACAAAGGGCTTGGAAAACACTCTGATGATAGATGAAAAAAAGAATTTTAGCTGGGAAAACTGCCCTTCAAGAATAAAGACAGTTTCAATAAGCCTCAGAAAAATAATAAAAGACTGAATCACTTACAGTGACTGGTCTTACTGTGCACAAAGGCATAGCTCAACTACCCAGCAAAGGTGAGCTTTATCTTTGTCTGCTGTAAGACAATACAGTTCAAAAAAGTCAGTGTGGCTCACCACTGTTAATTGCACCTGTCTTCATGAACCCTAGCAGGAATAGATATTTTGACCCACCTCAACACATGCATTACTGACAAGACTGTGCTCTTTTTTCTCAAGGGAATGGACTAGAAGTCCTAACAAGTAGGAAGGGTGAGAACAGACTTATCCTGAACAGACCTGCTGCAGCAACCATGAAAACTGAATTAATGAGTAAGGAAAAAAAGGGAAAACTAGGCTCAAGGCTTCAGTGTACTGAACAAGCAAGAACATCTGCATATTTTCCTCAGCCTCTGATGACACTGTTTGCAAATGAACTAGTTGTTTCCTCATTTAGACCACTAGCAGACAGTCAATACAGAGAAAATTATGCATTACTATAATAATTGTATGCCATAAAACAATCCTATCTGTCTTTTAGACTATGATTGTCAGGAAAATGCCTCACAATCATTACTCTTCTGTAAGAACAGTAAACTGCCTATTAAGATATGGAGTGGAATAAATGCATTGATGAGAGTTTTAGTAGGCTGTAGAGAATGTGCATTGGATATAACTGACATGTGTTTCCAGTCTTTTTTGTTTGTAATATGAAGGAAAAGTCTTTATTTATTTTATTTTATGTTAAGCAGTTTACTTTAACAACCGTAAACTTGGGTCTAAATCATATGACTCTCGCAAGACATAAAGAAAGCTTCTCAATCTTTATTTCAAATATGTTAGTAGTCTTTATTTGAAAGATATTATATGCAAAAAATCACATCTTGACTTAAAACTAGATCCATTAATTTCCCTGTTCTGTTTGAATTAATGTAAATCTTAGCAATCCATGTCTAAGCAGAATCCATGCATACTTTACTAAACCAATAAGAAATCATGTACCTCCTTTAAATGGGGAAGGCTTTCAGCATATTCTGCCAAGCAATCAATTCAAACTGTTGAGCCAATGGGAAATCCAGAAGATAGTAACTGAAAATGCAGTCACCACTTTTGTTGCTTATAAAAGGAATGTGTCTCAGCACACAGGTGGATGTAAATGTAAAGACTTTCACATTTTAAATGTTCCCATTTTAAAACTAGTTTATCAACTTTTTTTTTAAATCTGCAGAGTTTTGAAGACATCATTTGCAGCTGATTTTTTAAATCAACACTTGCAGTTTTCAGCGAACAGTGAGGAACTGACATCTGCAAGCGAGAGTTCTCACACTTAGTGACTGACTGCCAGCAGTCTTTCCACTTTCATTTCCATGGAAACTGGGCAAGAAAAGGTTGTCTTTTTTATAGGTTTTTAAATTCTTATTTTTATTCACTCAAACACTTAACTTGCAAGGATGGGAATCAGCCCAGAGCATCCACGGTAGTTTGTATGTGACTGGTGCTTTTAGCAGATGTAGTCTAAAGCCCCACCAGATCTAAAGTTCGGTGACTGTAGCTCCTTGTGACATTTTTACCCTTTTTGGTTTTGTTTATTGTTAAGTCTCAAAAGCTTTGGTGTTTCAGTAGCTGTTTTGCTTCATAGGTGCATACTAAGTAGAGGGCTAACAGAAAGATGTAGATTTCTTCTGTGGAGTTTTATATCCAGTTTCTAGACTCTACCACTGTATAGCTCTGAATCTGTACTTGTTCCCTTTTATTTATAGCTGAACATCACTGAAGACGGGTTCTGATTATGAATTAATTTATTTCTTATTCAGTTTGTGCAGTCATACAATTTCACTGAGTTTAATTAATTAAACCCACATTTGCCTGGAAATTAGATTTAGATCAATTCCATTTAAGAAACAGGAACATCAGCTAGTACTTTGGAAACCACTGCAATTGGTAGTGGTCTCAATAACAATACTGAAAAATAGTATTTCTGCAAGTTCTAGAATGTTCTAGAAACCAAATTTACCTCTGTGAATCTACTTAGTCTTGTACAAGAGTGTTTACCAAAGAAAACAATTCTGAAAAAGAGAGGTTATCCACTTTCTCAAACAGCCTTAATAGCAGTGCCAGATCTCATTAGATAACTGTTTTTAGTGGCCTAAGATACCAAAAAATTCCAGAAGTAGCTGGACTAACAAATGTCACTGACTACAATAAGATGAGTAAAGAAAAAAGAAAGTGAGAACCTATGAAAATATTCTGATGATTGGTAATAAAATGTTTAGCAATTATTTGGTCATATGGTGAATAATTAAAAAATGGAAATTTATTCCAGAAAAATGTCAAAATTTGTGTTATGAATAATGCATAATGAATAATTCATCCATGTCTACACTATATAGAAACGTTTTGGCATTCTGCACATACATTTAAACCATTACTTTAAAGCTTTACTTCCAGTGGCTCCAAGCAACTTTCAGCAGCTGAATAAATTCAGGACCCCAGCAACTTTCCCATACAAAAAAGATCTCATAAACAATGCTTGCTCATGACAGCCCAATTGACACATTCACCATGCTAGTCCAGACTGATCAAGGGTGCACAAGAACTGTTGAATATGCTCCCTTTTCAATGCCAGTTGTCAGAGTCTCCAGGGAGAGCTTCAGGCACAACTAATCACTAGACTTGTGAGGTTGAATCCCCTGTTCACATGCAGAAACATTTCTAAGATGCCATTTTCCCTAGTTTTGACTTGCAGGGTTGTTATTTCCCTCCCCAGGGAGACATCTCACTCTCTGTATCACATTGAATTCAAAAGGTCATTATTATACACCCCACCTTGTATGTCTCTTTGAGCTGCTCCTGAAAACTCACAGACTAGAAGTCCATGTGCAATTCAGGAACATGCTGGATGCACTCTTTTCAAATATAGGTCCCCCACTAACTACTAAAGCCTGTCAGCCTTCCCTTTTGCTACAGCAGACTTTGGGATTCCATATATCCATATGTTCTTGGAAAAGAAAATAATATTTCAGAGTTGCTTTACAGTTGCTGCTACAACTTCCACAACTCCCATTCTAGGGAAGTCGTAACTTGAGTGTCTTCTGACAACAGCTGTGACATTAAAGTACACTAAAACCTGTTTTTGTTTCAGACCATTTTTTTCATTACTGTTATTAACCTACACATGAAGCTTCCTACATACAGCAGTGTAAAATATCACAAACTTTTTCTTTACAATGAAACATCTAGGTTAGTGCATGTAGTGCATGCCCTGCTTTCTAGATGCAGAGCACGACATAACAAAAGTCCACAAATACTTCTCTTCTACAACAATTTTGGTGTCTCAATGATTGTTTGGTGATTTGAATAATTGTATTTTAGCAAGAAGAAAATCTGGTGATTTTTACTTCCTTTTTCAAAAATGTAAACTGCAATGGTGTTGCTCTCTATCAGATTTCCCTTTTATGTAATTTTGTAAGTTTATTGTGATAACACTCAAAAGGCTGTTCCTGTAAAGTTCTATAACATATGGCATATATTTAACATTGCTTGTGAATTAAAAATAACAGCCTGCCATCTGCCTTTCTGAGCAGATTTTATCAGAGTTTAAATGAAAAGCTCAACAATGTGAATGTTGTCAATTAAAATATGAAACACTCAGGTTCATGACAGGGTAAAAGTGTTTAGACTTACCTTATTTGACCCTGAGTCACTAACAGCTTAGCCTCCATTTTTGAATAGTCAATTTATAGAGGAATAAAACATCATACTGAGCATCAAGAGCAAGTCTTGTTTCAAGAAAATATAGCATCAGGAATTAACCCGTTTGTTGGTTTATCACATACGAACTGTTTGAAAAAGTGTGATATTGGTAATTTTCACTTATGCTAACTACTTAAATGAGCATTTCTATAAAGTCTCATTAAATCTTTTCAGTAGCAATTAGTTGATGGGTTTGCAGATTTTGCCATTCTAGAGCAATACTTAGCAATACTTTCTGTCAGTTTTCTCCACTTATTGAAGTTAGAATTACTAATAATTGATCACTGGCTCATTTTTAGTTTCAGGGTTATTTGCTGGTGTTTCTTTTTTTTTTTGTTTTTTTTTTTCCCCAAGCATGTAGGTGCTTTTTTCTTTTTTCAATGAGGCAAATGACAATCCATTTTAAAACAGAAAGTAAAAACATTTCATTTTTAAAATGTCAGCAAGAGACACAGAGACTTTTGAAAGAAATCTTCCACTCCCTCAATCTCACTAAATTTTTTAGCTACTATTAGATATTAACTTGTCAAAACATATAATGCTAGCCTGGTTGACACTGCCTGTCCATAACATTCTGTATTTTTGTGACTTTTTGACTTGATTATTGCAACTTTTCATCCTAACTACTTTCAAGTGGTGAACCACTACCTGACAAGAGAGAGTTGTTACAGAGTTTTGTCCTCATCACCACTGGAACCTGTCCAATCTACAATATAACTCAAAATACACACCAGAATAGTGTATCTTACATAGGACCCAAAATTTCATCGCTTATGTCAGCTCAATTCTGAATATACTTTCTCTTGGATGTAAATACTCTTCATTTTCACACTCACTTTTTAAATTCTTTACTCATTTTTAAATGGATTAAGCTTTTTGATAAATTGGGAAGAGAGGAAGGCAGTAGAAACGTTTGTTTCTACTTTCAATACAGAAGAGGACCTCAGATGTCATAGTGATGCTACACAGTATCTAAGAGAGTTTGTAACATCCATAGCATGTGTCAGTGGAAAGAGAGAAGCTGGTCAATATTTCAGTCAGTTGCTCCATCCTTTGCTCATATATGAAACCATATGGCATAAAAAGCTTCTAATTTAAGCGGAATAAACTAAATTGCCTGTGTGGGTGGTGTGGAACTGAATTTTGTCACCTTTAGTTGTCCTGAACTGCTGTATGCTCTCTAAAAGAGGGATTCAAGAACAATGTCTGGAATCTGATTGCTGGAAAAAAGTGTCCAGTGTTGGGGAATCCACCACTTCCCTGGAGAGGTCATTCCAAATGGCTGGTTGTTCTCATTGTGGAATAAATCTTCCTTTTGTGCCCAGTGAGAATCTCTGCAGGAGTCATTTATACCCATCACCTCTCATCTTTTCTGTGTGACTCCTTTTAAAAAGCGACTCTAGATAAGTTAATTTGAATTCAAGACTCAGTTTGCTTTCAGCATTTTTAGTAAAACTTCAGTGACTTCAAAGACTGTAATAAAAGTAGGTTAATATAAAACAAGTGTAAGCAAGTTCCAGTTTTTACACAGAAAAACCAAGTTACCATTTTAAGCAGCACCATAAAGTAAGGGAGAATCAAGTTGCAAGAAACATATGACCTAGTCAACCCAGATAACCTTAAATGAGTCAAAATTTTGTTTAGATTTTACTAGGAAAACGTTGGAGTAATTGTTAACGATTTATTTAGCTTAGAGAAAAGACAAGTCTTATAATCATATTCTCTGCAATATGTAGAGTCAAGAGTATAACTCCAAAAATGTATCTTTAGGGAAAAATACAACTTCTTCATGGAAATTAGTTTTCTCTTTGTGAAGGTGGATTGGCAACAGAAAGTGTCTGGCGATGAACATCTTTGAATCAGTTACCACAAGACAGGAAAAAAATGAAGAAGTAATTCAATGAAGATATGAATAAGTAAGATCTTACATCAGGCACTCCAGAAAGATCATAAAGATGCAGGAGCTGTGATTCCTCACTTACATATTGTTTTGGAATACATTTTGATAAATACACTGGATCAAATGCATTAAAATTTCATAGCCAAGTTCAGTGTATCAGTGTTCTCTCAGACACAATTAATTTGTCTAGTTGCAAACATTCAACAGCTCTTTGTAGAACAGTTTGAACTTTTGGAGTTTTATCATTTCTCTAACCTAGACTTGTTTGATCATATTTCATTGTCTCATTCCATTTCACCAGGAAGTAAATAAACAAAAGCCGAAGGAAAGCAGAACTGTGTAAGGTTTTGTTATGGATCTAGTAAAGCTTTTGTCTAACTCCTGTCAAGTGAGGAAACAACAATTTGAGGCAAAGAGGGGATTTGTATTTAAAGCACAGGAATATTAGTCAGGAGACGGACTTCCTTTATGTGTTGCCATGTATGTTCCATATGATCACAAGCCTTGATACTTAGACTTAGCATTGATTTGGATAGACATAGCAGCAGACTCATAATCTTATTTATCATCTGAAAAATGGACATTCTCTTTGATTACATAGAAAATACTATGATCCTCATAATTGTCCTTGAAGGGCTCCTGGAAAGAACATAACCATTTGTGATGACGAGTAGGTAGCTGAGAGTCATAAGTTTATATAAAGGATGTACCTACAAATATATAATCTATAATTCATTTTGTATAGACCTAAGTAGATAACAAACCTTTTGGGATAAAAATTGCACTACATTTACCTCTCAGTAATCCTTCCTAATCATCTCTTCCACATTTGCCTCCAAATATCATGCCTGTTTTGTTTCTCTATTTTTTTTTATTTGACTGTACTGAGAACACACACTAAACTGTAAGAAGCAATTTAGATATATATTTCCAAGACATGTCTGCCAGAAAAAGTAACAACAACAACAACACCTGGTTGTAAACCAGAAGTATTTTACTTGGAAGTTCTCTCCTTCCTTTTCATATTTCTTACGAATTGCTGGGAAACAGGAAAAATATTTTTTCTTAGATTTCATTGCAAGAGTTTGATGTCTCTTTCAGTTGCACACTTCACAGAATCACAGAACTGTTAGGTTTGGAAGGGATCTCTAGAGTTTATCTATTTCAACATCCCTGCCAAGACAGTTGTATAGATCAGGTTACACAGGAACCTATCCAGGTGGGGTTTGAGTGTCTCCAGAGAGAGAGACTCCCAGGGCAGCCTGTTCCAGTGGTCTCCCACCCTCAACATAAAGAAGTTCTTCCTCACATTAAGATGAAACTTCTTGTGTTTTAGTTTACAGCCTTTGCTCTTTGTCCTGTTGCTGGTCACCACTGAAAAGAGACTGGCACCCTCCTTGTGACACTCACCTTGGAGACATTTAAATGCATTAATGAGATCCCATCTCAGTTTTCTCTTCTCCGGACCAAACACGCCCAGTACCCGCAGTCTCTCCTCATAAGAGAGTTACTCCAGAGCCCCCACCATCTTCATAGCCTCCACTGGACCCTCTGCAGTAGTTCCTTGTCTTCTGTGCACTGAGGGGCCCTGAATTGAACACAACATTCCAGATGTGCCTCATTAGGGGTGAGTAGAAGGGGAGGACCACCTCCCTTGATCTGCTGGCCACAGTCTTCCTGAGGCACTCCAGGATACCACTGGCCATCCTGGCCACAAGTGCACTGCCAGTTCATGGTCATCCACCACAGAGCTGCTCTCCAGTAGGTCAGCCCCAATCTGTGTTGGTAGTTGGGGTTATTCCTCCCCAGGTTCAGCACCCTACACTTGCCCTTGTTGAACCTCATTAGGTTTCCTTCCACCTAAATCTGCAGCCTATGAAGGTCCTGCTGAATGTCAGCACAGCCTTCAGGTGTATCAGACACTCCCCCCAGTTTTGCATTATCAGCAGACTTGCTGAGTGCACATTCTACCCATCATCCGGGTTGTTGATAAACATGATAACCCTTGAGACTTAACAAATTGATGTTTGTTAAATTATGAAATGGTGTATAAAGTATGAAATTATGTATGATGAAATGTTAAATTAGGAAATTATGTTAAATTATGAAATGATGTAGAAATGATGAAGTGAAAAACTTCATCATTTCTAGATATACTTTTGATATGGCAATTTAAAAGGCCATATCATCTAGAATAATCCTTCCCACACTAGACTCGACCAACAAAGTTTCAGTGGTGAAGGTTCTGGAGTAACACTATGACCATGTACAAATCAGCACAGTCATGAGTTGTAATAGGTCCTCACCATTGGGAGTTGAGAGTGGTCCATTTTCTTAGTTGCTTACAAAGGTGAAGATAAATATTACATCACTAAGGTATTGTTTAAATGGGGGTGTCAGCTTTTTGGTTTATGTTTTTTTATCTTGGTTCATTATTCAGAATGTTGCTATGTTTCAGGAAGCCCTCTGCTGTAGGATTAAAAAATACCCTTAACAAGCAAGTTTTTGAATAACACTGACATTGAAATATACTTAATGTTGATTCTGATTATTTATTAGTTAGGATTTAGAGATGCTAACAAGAAAAAAACAAGGAAAAAAAATCTACTGAGGGAATCCTAACTGACTATGCCCTGGCAGGCAAAAGAACAAATGTAGCTATTTTTAAATAAGCAAAATATGAAAACCCACACAAACAAACGAAAACCTTCAACCAAATAACCCAGCTTTGGCAATCAGAAACAAAAGGCTTAATTTTCACCACAGTAGTTTCTGGGAGTATATGTATCCACAAAAAAGGGAGGAACGATCAAATTCAGGTGAATTAAGGGATCATCAGTAAGAACTTGTTTCAGGTTCCAACAGTTCTTAAACTCTCTGCTAACAGCTCTTTCCCTTTTTCATGTCAAGTGTGTTGACTTTATAATGCCATAGAGAAGTGGATCTCAGGTCATCCCCATTGAAAATTCCAGCCTAGTATCTCTGGTCACAACAATAAGTGGTTAAACTAGAAAATATCCTCCAGGTCTATGCTGAATTAAACTCTGCTGCCTATTAACAGAAACAAGTTGAGGTAACTATAGTCCTCATAATTCCAGAAGTGAACAATACACAGAAAAGAAAGAGCTCAGATAATGACTCATCAATAGGCAGTGTTTGTTCTTTATTCAGAAGCTACTAAATAATAACAAATTATATATGAATACTAAAGTCTAAATGGTGGATCCTAAAACCAAGACCCTAAAACCAAGATCTCTAACAGCATATGAGGTATAAATGCATATATCATGAAAGACTAAGATAGTCCTTCTCTCCTTCCTTCTATAAATATCTGTTCTTCTTTAGAAAAATGCTTAGAATTTACTGGGAAAAGTATTTACGCATTTCTCTGAAATGGAGATATTAGCATCCAGTGATCACAATTCTTTCCTTAGCTACCCACTGAGAAAGAGAAATGACATCATTTAATCAGTGCGAGGGCATAAAATCTGTTTCCTGAGGCTGCAGATAGTGGACATGAAGAGTACAAGTATGGTCTGCTGCTTACTTTGGCTCTCCCAAGCACAAAAAGTCAGTTTGACTGCTGCTGCTACAGGGACAGATGCTGGAGATGTCATGTATCAGGAGTCGACTTCACTCCCACCCGTTCTGTTTCCCTGGTGATGTTTTTTCTTTCTCGATAGCAAAAGCAGCTCTAACCACATACCAGCCCCTTTGTTTGAGTCGGCAGAATTCAATTCTCTCTCCAGAACTGGAAAACCCTGAACTTACCATGAATCTCAATCACCAAACACTTTGCATTCAAGTATTTAGACAGTAATGACAGCTAATTAATATGTTACAAAATCAAAGTGAGGTGAATATTTTTGAAATGTTGTCATTTTTACTTTTTACAAGAAAATTAGGAAAACTACTCATTTTTTACTCTCCCAGTCTCATTTTTGTAGCAACCGATATTTTATCAGAAAAAAAAGTTTTGTTTATTTTATTTAGCAAAATCACATTTTAGAAGAAGAAATGTTTTTTGACAAAAAATCTGACCAAATCCTAGCAGCACACAACCAAAAACTTTGAGTTCGATAACAAACTAGAAAACCCTAACTCGCTGTACAAGTAAAGGCAGCAAGCTTCAAAAGCAGATTTCTATTTAAGGCAAGACATTGTTTATTACTATCATAATTTTGTCAAGACAAGCCTCCGTTGCCAATGCTAATGATTGTCAGCTGTATCAATGTAGTTTCTTTACTGCACTCGTTTTACATATTTGGGAAAATAACAGGAATTCTTTTCAGGTCAATATTCTTTAGCTTTATAAGTAATAAGAGTACTGATGCTTTCTGTTAGAGAATGAGTTCTTGATTTTCTACAATTCCTACCATTTCCACTTTTCAATGTAAGTGACCTCTGACGCATCTGGTAATCTGTACAGGAGGCAGAGGCTTCCTGGACATATGTTCCTGTTACTGTGGCTTATTAGAAGCACAGTATAGTGGCAGTCAGTAGCTCAGTAGCTTTACAGTGTCCATGACCCTACAATACTTTGCAGTGTCAGGTGTGCTGTGCCTGAGATGAACATCTGTAACCATACAGAAAAGGTAGGGATAGTGGGATATGACAGCTGGGTGACTCCAAAAGAGGAAAGGGAAAGGGTTTAGTTAGGGAGAACTGGGTAGTCAGCACTCACTCTAGTCTCCACTGAAGAAATGAAGAAGCAAAGCAGCGTGACCTGGGACACAAGCAGGATTTGGCAATTAGGACAACAGCTGAGCTCTTTCATTTTATCTTTGAAGATGCCTGTGGGGTCCTAGCACATTACTGAATCAAGCAAGGGTTGCCAAGTGTTACTGACAAGCAGAGCTTCCAAAACTGCAGATCCTCATGCAGCAGCACCCATCCCACATGCCTACAGCCACTCCTGCCAAGTGAATGATAATCCAGCTTCCAAACAGGGAACCAAGAAGCCAGAAATGCACAGCTTCAAAACTGTGGGCAGGAAGCAGGCACCAGCAATCTGAGATGACAATAATAAAACATCTGGAGGTCAAGTCTTGAGTCAAATTGCAAAGAAAAGGAAAGAAATCAAAAACAACCCCGATGACACAGTAAATCTGTGCTGGAAGATAAAGACATGAAACAATGTCAGAACTTCTACAGCTAAAGAGTAGCAGAAAACACTGTGTCATCACCTTCTCTTGGTGTTGTGTACTATTAGTTATATGGCATTGCCTAGCTGTCTTGTGCCTGTTCTCTGTAATTTACCTGGACAAAAACAGGGAATTTTTTTGATCTGCAAAAAGTGGCATTGTAAAGGGACTTTTGAGAATATTTTTGTTGGTCTAAACCTTGTAGCCATTCTGAAACACATAGTTTGTAATTAAGAGATCGATCACTAGCAATAGTGGCAGATGTTGTTGGGGTTTGACTGGGTAAAGTGCTCTCTCTTTTCAAAGTAAAATTTCCATTAAAATATACATCTAAGTGTATATTTCCCTGAGGCTTAGAGTTGTAATAGGTAATTAAGTTTTAGGTAGCATTACTGCCTGTATTTATTTTCCAAAAAGATCTGCCCAATAAATTATTTTTCCTTTGCACCGGATGAAAATGCTATATTGATTAGGAACATGTCCTTTTGAAGTAAAAAGATCTTTTCTCTGAGTAGTTTTAAAATACCATTCATTTTCTAATGTTTTACAGTGATGAGCTTACCACAAATTACACTAACAAAAATGCAAACCAAGGATTTTGAGCAAGTTTAAGAAGAATTTGTGATTTCCCTTTTGATTTCCCTACTGCAAAAGCTAAAAGACTGGCATAAGTAATTGCTGTTTTAAGCAGAATGTTCAAAGTTCAAAGACACAGAAATCTATTGCAGGCTTTAGCAGTAGCTTTGCTATATAATTCAGTATAGTTTTTGTGTTTTAAAGGTTGAGGGACATATTAGGATTTGTCCCAGGCACTGAAAATTACTAGACTTGTTATCCGTCTAAACAAGTCTGCCACAGAATGTGACAGAAATAACATGTGTGACACATGTAAGTACCTTCATAAAAAAGCACATTAAGACTTTGTAGTGTAGTGTTGCACAGAAATAAAGGTAACCCGTATTGGTGGTGCTGGAAGAAAATAAATTAGATCCTAGGTCTCCTTAACTATTCCTTAACTGTTCAATTAAATTTGAATTTACAGCTTTTCTCCCTCTAGAAGTACTAAAAGAAGATGCTTTTTTATTATTATTTAGTTCCAACACAAATCTTTCTGTAAATATTAATTGAAAGAATCAACAGCCAGCAGAAACTTAAATCAATTAGTAAATAGTTTCTCCTAGAAATATATTTACCTATTTGATGATGCTGGTGACAAGAGATAACCAGAATCTAACCCGCAAAACTGTTGTTGGGGTATTCTACAGTATTAAATTGTACAGTAATTCCATGACAAGAGCACTAATTCCAGATTCTGTTGCTAGTTTGTTGTACAGGTGATGTGCACTGCATTTCTCTTTCCTCCCTGATATATTTTCATAATCCTGTAGCTCTGAATTACTTTCTGTGCCCCAGCAAGGACTAACAGGTGACCTTACAGTGTTAAAAATACCATTAAGTCCCATTAAAAATACAAGGGAAAAAATCACATGTAAAATATGCCTTCTTTGCAAGAAAACAGATCGAAACACAAACATAATAGAATATATTTGAAGACTAAAATTTATTACATTTTCTTGAGAGCAGATTAACAACATGAGACTGTTACAAAAGCAGTGTTTGTATCCAATTTAAAATCAATAATATTTCCCTGTTGATGGACACAGATCAACAGAAAGTTTTAACAGATACATCCACCGTGGGCTTTACTAATGTGACTTAAGAGCAGCACTACAATAACACAATGATCGGTGACTGGTATCTGACTTCAAGTCAAATATATACAATATATAATCGACATGACAGAAAAATACAGTACATTTCAATCAAGTCACAATATAGGATTGATTTATTACAGAACACAGAAGCACTGCCACTGCTTAAGGATCAGATAAGATTCATACTGCATACTTGAGGTTTTTGGATTTGTTTTCCTGTGCTGAAGAGCTTCTGTGAGGAGAAAGAAGGAGGTATGTCTGACTCAAAGGGGGAAAAGAAAGTGGTCTGTTTCGACCTGTATCTAAGTACTTCTCTTTTGTAAGACAGTGACATTTTGGTATTAAAAAAAAAAAGAAAAAGTTCAAAGAATAACAGAATCATAGGGTCAAAGAAAATCCTGATTTGAAAGGGACTCATAAGGATCATCAAAGACTAAATCATGGCCCAGAACACAATAACCCTAAGAATCACATCATGTGCCTGAGAGTGTTGCCCAAATGCTTCTGAACTGAGACAGGCTTAATGCCATGACCACTTCCCTGGTGAGCCTGTTCTAATGCCCAAACACCATCTGGACGAAGAATATTTTTCTAATATCCAATCGAACACTCCCTGACACAGCTTCATGCTGTTCCTTCAGGACCTGTCACTGGTCACCCAAGAGGGATCAGTGCCTGCCACTCCACTTCCCCTTGTGAGGATTTTGAAGAC
Source organism: Climacteris rufus (assembly GCA_013398175.1). NCBI lineage: Eukaryota > Metazoa > Chordata > Aves > Passeriformes > Climacteridae > Climacteris > Climacteris rufus. The sequence continues at coordinate 46,062 of VZRZ01002941.1, forward strand.
CACAATGAGGTCTCCCCTCAGTCTCCTCTTCTCCAGGCTGAACAGACCAAGTGACTTCAGCTGCTACTCATATGGCTTCTCATCCAGACCCTTCACCATCCTTGTTTAGATGTTCTCTAATAGGTTATGTCTGCTTTATATTGTGATGACCAAAACTGCACACAACATTTAAGGTGAGGTTACACCAGTGCAGAGCAGAGAGGGACAATCCCCTCCCTTGCCTGGCTGGTGATGCTGTGCTTGATGCACCCCAGGACACAGTTGGCCCTCCTGGCTGCCAGGGCACTGCTGACTCATATTCAACTTGCCACCAACCAGGATGCCCAGGTCCCTTTCTGCAGTCCTTCTCTCCAACCTCTCATTTCCCAGACTATACACATATCCAGGTTTGCCTCATCCCAGATGCAGAATCCAGTACTTGCCTTTGTTAAACTTCATATAGTTGGTGATTGTCTAGTCCTCTAATTTGTTGAGGCTTCTCTGCAGGGCCCAGGCTAACTCAGCCTTTGAAAGAGTTAACAGCTCCTCCCAATTTACTATCCTCAGCAAACTTACTCTGTATACTTTGGAGTCCTATATCCAAGTTATTCAGGAAGATGTTGAAGACAATGGGCCCTAGGATGGAGCCCTGGGGAGCCCCACTAGTGACCGGTCATCAGCCATCCAGAGTGGCAAATCCCCCACAGGTTCAAGATTAACTGGGAGTTTATCATTCTTACAGCCTCAGCTGAGGACACATCTCCCATTCTCATATCCTCCAGCTCAGTATACTGGGACTTTCATAGCCCACCTTTAGTATTGAGGACTGAAGCAAAGAAAGCAATCAATATATCTGCCTTGTTCATGTCCCTGTTTGTGAGGTGATCATTCTCATCATCCTCAAACAGGACAAAGTCATTACTGAACTGCCTTTTGCTATTGACTTATTTAAAAAGGCACTTTTTGTTGTCCCCCACAGTACTGGCCAACTTCAACACCAGTTGAGTTTTGGCTGCATTAATTTTCTCCCTACAGTGGCAAGCAACCTCTCTGTATTCCTCCCATGTCACCTGACCTTGTTTCCACTGGCCATACCTTTTCTTGCCTTAGCTCCTGAAGAAGATGCCTGATCTGCCAAGTGAACCTTCTGTCTTTTCTCCTTGACTTCTGACATTTTGAAATTTCCTGGTCCTGTGCTCCTAGGAGGTGGTGCTTAAAAAGTGGCCTGCACTGATAGACCCTAGCACCTTCAAAAGTGTTTTCCTAAAGTAGTTCCCTGAGCAACCTTAAGTCTGCTCTCCTCATATCCAGAGTTGAAGTTTTTCTGGCACTTTTCCTGCTGCCACCAGAGTTAAACTTGTTTCATGATATCTGTGGTCAGCATTCTGTAGCCACCAATAACCATTTCAGCCACAAGACCCTCTCTGTTAACAAATTAAATCAAAGCAACAAATTAAGAAGAACACTTTCCTAGTTGGTTCTTTTTGTAGTTGTACCATGAGCTTATCATCCAGGTGTTTAGGAATCTTCTAGGAATCTTCTGGACCTGTTCATAGTCCTAGACACATTATGCAGGCGAACCACAATCTTACACCTTATTCGTCTCCCTTGTTAGCATGCCAGACCTTGTCAGAGAAAGCTCAAGACAGGAAATAATACACAATATTCAGCTGAAACTTATCAGGAAATTTAGGATATCAATATAGCTAGAAAGCCATGTTGCCATAACACTTAATGTCTCAGTGTTATAAGTCATGAATAGGATTTGTTTACTTTTCAATGTTGAATTGTACACCGAGAACAGGACAGTTGATCTCTACCAGTGTAAATACAGAGTATCTGCATCACAGATAAGGGAACCACTTTTCAAGAGAATAAAACAGTAGTATTTTTCATAGCAACTCTGGATATCATAGTCTTTATAAATATTTTTTTAATACAGAAGGATTTTTTAAAAGCAAGCTGTTACTCATGCTTTGCAAAAGCTTTTGACCATGTCCAGAAAAAGTAATTCCCTCCCTGAAGATAATGTGCTGCTGTTGGGCAGCTATGGGGCAGACAGGGGAAAGGACCATAAATATCCAACAGGAAGAACAGATTGACCAGAAAGTAAAGAACCTCTAAAAGGCTAGAGTGACATCACTAACAGACATTTTAATTTGGACATTCTCCCAAATGAAGAAAGTCATCAAGTCCTCTTGTTTAGTGTAAACATGCATAGTCCAAGCTCATGAAAAAAATCTTGTCTTCAAGAGCTCACAACTTCATACAGAAATAAGAGAAGCATCCTGTCCCTTACAGGAATACTTCTCACCACACACCTCCTAGTCTTTTGCAGGTGTCTTGCAGACTTGGTGGAATGCTCGTGGCTAAAACAATCAGAGGTCCAGCTGCTGATGTCCAAAGTAAAGGCCCAGGTGCAGAGGGTGAGCACACTTGCCACCTCAGGCTACAAACCTGAGCAAACTTGAGGTCTTTAGCAAGACGAGGAAAGAGGCAAACTCTGGAAGCACAGAGTCCTTATGTAAGTGAACTCAGCTGTGATAAATACTCTGCCAGGAAAGTACCAGGACGTTCACACATAGCCTGAAGGTATTAAACTCTGCTGATGGGCCATAATTGGCCAAAAATTGACTCACCTGTGCTGATGTAACAGCGAACTGGTCTTTGGGAGGTCAAAGACTCCCAAACTGTCACATGATCCACAACATTGCTTCATTCAGTCTGAAAGACCTCACCCCAGAGAAGGTACTAGCCCAATGAACTCTGTTCTGTGAATGTCCTCCACTACTTTGACAGGGCTTTCCCCACCTCTGATGGATCATGACAGCAACCATCAGACATTGAAACTGCAACCATCAAGACTTGTTGCAGGACCCAATGCATGGTGACTATATATCTTTCTACTTTTATTCCTTCTTTTTCTTTTCTCTGTTTCTTTCTACCTCCCTCTACCTCACATTTATTGTTAAATAAAAATCCATGCTATTAAGTTCAGCATGTGATCTCATTTGCATTTCATTTCAGGCAGATGCATCTGTCTAATAATTTTAACAATTGGAGCATAACACTATTCAAGCAATTTTAGTAGGGATAACTGTAGATTTTTACTATCATTTCACAAAATTCCTTTGTTAAGAAAGTAAACAAGCAAGAAACGTCATCATTTTCTTATGATTAATCTGCAGCTCAACAATAAAGAAGAGGATACAATTGCCCAGGCTGATCAGTGTGTCCTCTGTACACTGAAAAAATCCAAAAGTCTTCTATGATGCTTCAGAGTGCATTTAAGGGCAAAGAAAAGCTTACCAATGAAAGCAAAATACACCAATTTAAGATCGCTGCTTTATGTTCCATCTTAGTTGTGATCCCATCCTGCCTCTTTGGCTGCAATCCAAAGGTCACATACATTATATATTGATCTCATTGCAAATTTAAAAATGGCAATTTGTAATCAGATAATGATTCTAATTTCCCTTTTTAATGTTTTTAACTGAATTTTTTTCCATGACACAAAAAACCTCCTTTAGGGCTATTCTGTGTTTCCCTTGGCAAACGCAAAAATGATTTTTCAGTCAAAATCAGTTGTGTCACCGATAAACTTGTTTCATGCCATTTTCCAGAGGCATTTTCTGATCCCTCGTTTGCCTAATGCAGACACCTTGACAATGTCAGTGGTGAAAGTATAGATAGACCATAAGCAATTTCTAAATGTTGTGGCAAAAATGTGTTCCTGTTGTGACAATATAATCCCTGCTGTAGAGAAAGCGGAGTATAGAGAATGATAGTACATTTGTAATGGTCTCATGTGATTTATAGGGGTATATATTTGATCTCTAGTAAACTGTGACAAGCCTCTGACCAAAAAGACAGGTCTTTATCCTGTCATGTGCTAATATATGGCTCTAGATGTATAGCTTGCTAAAGCAGGAGTTTATTGTGATAGGTTTTTGCCTTTTATCCGAATTTGTAGAGTTGTGGAGGACTCTTTTCTTTTTATCAGTGACTTCAGCTTCTATATTGTAGCATACCTCTCCAAGTACTTGCATCTCAGTAACAAGAAAAGCAGATTATTAGGCCAAAACCTGGTGTGGCAAAGTGCTGAATACACAGCTCTATTCTTTAAAGTGAAATTCCCTTTTTTTAATTGGACATAGATTCTTGTGTCCTTGTGGTGCCCTCATGGTCTCATACGTTTTGGCATAAGTGGTATGCCTTTATACTAACACAGTAGCAGTCTATGCTGTGGTCACCCTTTTGTGCCTCAGGCCCTGAGTGTCTCACTAACTTTACCTAGACAACTTCTTTTAAGAGGCTGTGTGCAAGGGTTCATAGTGAGACCTCCAACAAATTCCAGTAAAACCATAAGTGACAGAAATGTGATGGAAATGGGCATAACGTGTGTTCAAAAGAGTAGCAGAATGCTGACATTTTTTGAAGGGAAATATGAAGAAATGAAAGCATCCCCCGCTCCCTCTCTTTCTGGGCCACTGGATCATATTTGCCATTTGATTCAGCCAAGGATCACAAATGGGTTGACAGTCACACTCCAATTTTGCTTGGTTTTCTGCTAGCTCTGGTGACTGACATCACTAGAACAGCAAAAGGAGAACTTCATCGAAGTCAAGTGCCACAGCATGTAAGGTTTACAGGAATTGGTGATGACAATTCAACTACATTTGTGTCTTAATAAAGCCAACGTTTTCAGAAACAGAGAGAAGACCCATAAGTAAGGGTAAGAGGAGATGTGCTTCAGCTTGTGTATTGAGGTACTTGCCATTTCCTTCGGGATGAGATTGTCACTGTAACAACACAAAAGGACGAGCCAGAGACACCTGTGTCCAGGTTCAGAGGAAAAGAAGGAAGGGCCTCAAGACCCGCCTTCTTTATTTTTTATATCCATTTGGAAATCACTATTCATTGGAGGAAATCAGTTCTTCCTCCCTCAACTACAGTGGTCAAAGGAAATGTCCATCAAAGTTCTGTGTCCATGAGAAAGGAATGTGAATTATAAGATACAGTTACAATAACGTAGCCATGTATACAGAAAAGAACCGTGTGAAACTAGCTACAAGGGAATAATAATATTCAGCTGCAAGAAGCAGGGCAACATGAGATGGCATGGCAAAATGGCTCAAGTAAATAAGAGACAGTGTACCTTTTAACTTGTCCATTTCTTGTGGTGATCAGAGGTCTTTGTCATGTACGTGTGTTTTGGCCAAAGTTGTGAGAGGGCAGGGCCTTCAGCCATGTGGGCATGTCTAGGTTGTTGTTCTCTATTACCCACATCATCACTGAGGGGCAGGAGTAAGAGATTTTCACTTTTGAGAAGAAGGAGATATGACTTTGGATGGAGGAAAAAGGGGGCTTATGGGGGACCTCCATCCATTTTGCCCTTTTCTGATGGAGTGAGTGGCAACAGTTTGTCCAATATTGTTTCTCATTGTCTGAGATTGAGAGGAACAAATGTGCATGTGGAAGGTCTGGGGGCTACTTTGCGCTTTGTCTCAGGGGGTCACATGGCACCAGATCGGGTCAGTCAGTTGGTGAGGGGTTTTTTGTATGTAAATCACCCTGTTTTTACCTTTGTTGTTAATATTGTTGCTGTTACTTCATTTTCTTACTTCATTGCTGTTTTATCACAGCTCTGGATCTCTGCCTTTTGTCTCTCCCACTGGACTGGGTGAGGGGTAGTTGAGCGGCTCCCTGTGGCTTAATTTCCATCTGAACTTAAACCATAACAACACGTTACATTTATCTCCTAGGCTTGATTTGAGGTAGTTGCAATTGTTTCTCTCTTGGGTTCTTGGCTGCATAAGAAATGTTGTATAGAAATGAACATTGGTATATCGGGCTTTCAGTCAAAGAAAATATCCTGTTCTTTTAAAGTGAGGCTGTATATTTGACTAGTTTGCATGTCAGCCACTTATTTCATTATTGAGAATGTATCAGTTAATACCAGTCTTTTAGACACACAGCAGTCTAGTGTGCTGTAGCTGAATTTCACCTGCAAAGGTACAAGGTACAAAGCTCTGGCTAAAGTGCTCTCTGTATTAGTCATAAAGCACAAAAACTTAGGGAACATGTATGATAACAGAAAGCAAACTGATTTTATTGCTTTAGACATTGAATATATCTGAGCACCATGAAATATTAAAAAATTTAAAATCATATCCAGAATTAATCGGTTGTGCTATTTTATGAGCATTTAAATCTCCATAAATATAATTGGACTTACATTTTTACAATATTTTGTCCAGTCATGCCCACATATTCCTGGAGAGTCTAGCACATAAAAATGTTTTACATTTACTGAGTACATTTGCAACAAACATACAGAAGACAATGACGATGTCTTATCCTGCAAATACACTACCTATTCAACAGGTCATCAACAAAAGGATGTTTTTTGGAAAGCATTGTAGCAAACACACAGACACCAACACCAAAAATCCTGAAACATTAATGTAATACAAAGTCTATTTTTCCAGAGACATTAATGTCTTTAAATGAATCTAAACTCTCTTACAGAGAACTTTTTATTTCAGTGACGTTTCAAAGAAGGGGACTAGCCTGGGCACTTTAGGTAATTCCCCTGAAGGAAATCTTTTGTACCTCCAACTGAGTGTAGAGAAAGAGGAGGAAAATTGCTACCTGTATGTCCATGTTGGTCTTAACTGTCCTTGGAAATTGAAAAGATTTGCCTCTAAGACAAGACTAAGTAAGGTAGTCCCATATTAAAGAAATAGTATGTAAATAAACGGGGACAATATTTATTGTTATAAGTGTGATCAAACAGATGGTCTGAAAGACTGGTGAGATGAAAACAGAAATTAAAACTGTTACTTCTCTAGAGAAAAGATCCCTCCAGAGAAAAGATCCCTTCAGAATACAAGAAGTGTTAAACTTCATAGATGTTTCCAAGCAGGATTGTTACCTAGCTGCTGGGTAATTGATTACATCCTAAAATGTTCCTTATACCTAGGAGACACTGAACAAGCCATGTCAACAGCTCCATCTCCATCTGAGATGTTTCTCTTCTGAAAGCTCAGGGATTTTCAAATTATGGTTTCAAGCCCTTTTTAAAGTACTTTCCCAAATGGTCCAGTTTTAATTTTCTAATTATGCTTTTCATGTATAGACTGGGCTTTTTCATTTTAATGGATTTGAGCTGTAAAGACAACAAACCAGGAAAATACTATGGTGAATATTTTCAGAGGGCTTGGGGGACGTTTTGTCCTCATTTAAGCTCTTTTTCTTACGCAAAATTTTAAGGCAATATTATGCCATAAATCAAATATTTGACGAAGCTATCAGCACAATATATCACTGAGTCTATTAGGAACTGACAGGATTGATTCCAAGTGTGACATTACTTGCTGAGTTTTGGCACCTAAAATGTGGTTATTTTCTCATCTCAGACCTGCAGCAAAAACAAATGCCTCCCCTAAGCGGAACTGGAAAAAAATGCAGGCTGCTAACAGTTTGAAAACTTTGTTTCTTCAATCAAACACACAAAAAAAAATCTATTCTGGATTAAAACAATATGGAATACTGGTATTTGTTTTGATGACATATAACTAGTACAGTAAATGTGTATTTCTATGTGTACTTTTGTCACTAGGGAATAGAGTGCATCAGATTTGCCTCTTCAGCATTGTAATTTAATGCTGTCAAGTAGTCAAACAAAAACACAAGTATGTTTCACGAGACTTACTGTTTTAAAGACTGTGGGTAAATACATGGCCAGGTAAGAAGATGGTTATGCGCATGCCTCCTCTATTTCTTTTTACAAACATTTATGACATGTCAATTCATTCACCAGCTAAGAGATAAAACAGGCTTGAAGTTCAATTGAAGAGCAATGTTTTGGGGTTTTGGGTTTTGTTTGGTTGGTTGGTTGGTTGGTTTGGTTTTTGTTGTTTTGGGGTTTTTTTTTTTGTTTTTTTTACATAAAAGCATTGACTCCGTGGCTTAAGTAATGTGACCAAGCAGATTTGAGGGAGCTGTTCATGAGAGACAAGTGAAGTTTTTACCCCCTTTGGTATCAGAAGTAAAGACCTGATGACAATTTGTTAAGAACTGAAGCATGTAAATGTCAAACAGGGAATTTCAGACGGAGAATCAAGTACTTATGTTGAAAAGCCAATTGTCATCTCATTGACATTTGGAACTGCATCAGACTGTAAGCAGTGATAGAATGGTTCCTAATTTGTGCTATAAAAGTGTGAAATGAAATAGGTCATATTGTTTTCACATCTTTTCTTAAGCTGGGTAAGACATGAAGTGTTCAATGCTTAACAGGTTTCCGCACATCTGTTAGTTCTCCTACCCACATGGTTTTTTTGATTTACTGGGCAATTTTAGTCAAACTTGACAGGTCTCAAAGACAATTAATTTTGTCTGAATACAATGGAAATCACCGATTGGTTAGACAGTAACACCCCTAGATGAGGATAAGTTGGGTGAAAATCAGACATTGCATCCCCAGCTTTCAACTTTTTGGCCAGCCAGGCAAGACAAGTATAGCACTGGCAACTCCCCCAGCTTGGCAAGTCCTCTTTGTTATTGGCATTATCAGAAAAGATGGATGATTGCAAAGGACTTAAATACTGTCATAGAAAAAGGGATATAAGGGCAAAAGGGCACAAAATATGTGAAAATTTAATTCACTAATGCTCTTTACTAGGTGTCTTCATGGTACAGAGACAGGGTGTTGGCTTTCCAGCACTCTCTGTTCAAGTACCATGTCACAGCCACGGGTGTGGTTTTGGTGGGGAAAAAGACATGGCCACAGCTGGAAAGGGGTCCATTTTGTTCAACTAACTGAAGCGAAGGGCAGACCCTGGCACTGCATAACCCGCAGGTCCTTTCCCATTTCCGAGCCTTTCCAGGACACTTCTGCAGGACAAGGTGGTGAGGAGAGGCAGCAGGGGCGTTCCCAAGCCAAACGGTGCTGAAGTGACAGCTCCAGAACTGCAGTTGGGACCAGCGGGGCAAGGACTGCTGTTCTTAGCTGAAAAGAGAGTCCATTTTCTTCTCACCCACTCCCTCCCCATCAGGGCAATGACCCAAGAGAGCAGCAGTGACATCAACTGAGTGCAGCGGGTGGCAGGAGGAGGCAGCAGGTAGTAGCACTGACCACACACACACACACACACACACACTGACAAGGCTGCTGAAAGGAAGTGGGGCTGACACTGATAAGGACAGTAGAACTAGAACAGAACAGCACAACCTTGGAGAAATAGATACAGGATTTAACTTAGGCAAACCTGAGTCATTCAAAATGCAAGCAGGATGCCAGCTCAGCTCTGCAAGGCTGACAAAGAAGAAGTTATGCAAAACAATGATATTGCACTTACTCAAAGGCAGGGGTGGTGGAACATCCACTTGTAAAGGACACCAGACATTGAAGACCATCGAAAAAGACCCCTAAGAACAACGTAAGGACTTCCAATAAGGGTACAACAATGTAAATAAAGTGATACATACACATCAATTAAGTGGAGATAGCTGATGAATGTGTAATCGGTGCATATGATAAAAGCCCTGTTTACCTGATGCTTGGGGCACTTGAGTAGAGGAAGGATCCTCTGAGTGACCAGCACACTGCAATAAAGAATGACTGCTTTCTAATACTCAAAACTGTGTTAGAAAGTTTCTATCTAGCTGATTTTGGTATCAACACCACAGTGCCAGAGATTCCCAGGCAATTCTCATCTGCCACAAGAACTCCTTCGTAAGTCCCTGTGCTCCTGTCTTTTTGTTCTGGAAGAAGGTTGAGCTGAGAGGCCCTTCTCCACCATATTGCCTTTGTCTTCTGGTCCACATGGTCTGCTGTGGTGGCCACCATCTTGGGAGAAAAGTCTTCTCATCCATCTTGTTTTCTTGGTTCCCAGGGGACCGGGTGACTTGGCACTTTTGTATCTAGTGTTTTAAACTAAAGGGGACGTAACTCATTTTGGAGTCTTTGCCCTGTAAAATTATCTTAGACTAAGACACTATGTAACAGGTTATTAAACTGCTATGGTCAGGAACAAGAGTTTAACTGGTAACTAAAACAAGATATCTTCATTTAACCTTTCTTGGAGTGAGAAGAAGCAGGAAAGAGGGAAGATAAAACTAAGCAGTTGAGACACATGCACATGGACCATTTTTTTAGCTCATTGGAATAGCTTCTTTTAATAGTTTCAGGGAGACTTCTGGAGTTCCTGTACTTCTGACTAGTATGGCTATGCTTGGAAGTTCAGTAAGTGCCTATGTGTTTAAATAGTATAAATGTCAGAGACCATATATGACTGAAATCTGTGGTAATTTTGCTAGGGTGAAGGTAATGAGATTGCTCATTTTTTTTCTGCATAAGATCACTTCCTCTCTCTTCAAAGAAATTAACAAAATCATATTTATAATATCATTGGGAAACAAACCACTTAAAAGCAAGAGGATTTATAGTTACGAAATCATTATAGCTATATGAATGGGCATATTGTGGACATAATAAACAAAGGCTTGCTCACACCAGGTTCAAAGAAAAATCAGTCTGAACCAAACGACTTAATATTTCAACCCATGTTTTCTTGATTGTAAAGTTCAGTTTTGGTTATCTTGAAGTAAAATATATCTCATTACTTAACAAAATCTGTTGTATAAATATTCAAACAATTAATATGTTTATCAAAAGGGAGTACTGCTCATTGTTAATGCAGTTATCACTGCTTTTTCATGAGAGTAATGGTGCATCTTTAACATAATAAAAGAAGTGTTGAGCACTATTCATATTAAAATTATGTCTGTGTCATTACATGTAAGATAGATCAATATACGCCACTGAAGTAATTTCTTTCATCCTCATAGTCTCCTTGTAGAAGCAATTAGTTGTAAGTTCCTAGTTCATTAGACTGCTGCTGAAAGATCAAAATATATGTGAAATTTCTGTTTATGATGATACATTGCAACGTGCAGATATAAGATAGAATTACCTTGGTTTCAGATTTGGTTTAAAGAATTCCAGAAAGGAAAGTTATGTCATGAAGACTGTGTTATGCTCTACTATGGAGTTGCCCTCCATGGGAGACAACACTTGTTCAGCTCTGTCTCTGACAAGTGAGTAGGGAGTTCATGGGTTAGGATAAAAGGGGAGACTAGCAAGAGTGACACAGTTTGTGGGTGTGTGCTACAGGCTTTCTGATTAAGAGAAGGAAGTGGCAGCTCAAAGCAGCCTCCAATTCAGAGACACTGCTTTTTAACTACTCTTACATCTGTTGGAGAAACTACAAAGCAAAGCACAAGTAATCCAGGAGGTTCCTGAAAGCATTAACAACAACTTCCTGTCACAGGTAGTGGAGGATCCCACCAGGCATTACATGCTGTTTGACCTCATCCTAACAAAGAGGGAAGGCCTTGTTGGAGATTCAGAGATTATTTTGAATTGGAAGGGACCCACAAGGACCATCAAGTCCAACTCTTAAGTAACTGGTCCATATGGGGATTGAACCCACAGCCTTGGTGTTAATAGCACTGTGTTCTAACCAACTGAGGGTTATGTGAAGGTTGGCTGTAGCAACCATGAGGTTGTGGAGTTCAATATCGGGTGAGGAGGAAGCAGGACAGCAAGTAAGTTGTAACTGTGGACTTCAGGAGAGTTAACTTTAGCCTCTGCAGGAATCTTCTTGGAAGAATCTTGTGGGATGGAGAAATCTGCAGCTGAGAGGGGTCCAAAAGAGCTGCTTGATATTCAAGGATCACTTCCTTCAGGCTTAAGAATGATGCATCGCCATTGAACAAAGGGAGCAAGAGACATACATGGATGAACACTCAAGTCCAGTCATTACTCAGGCATAAATACAAGACACACAGAAGATGGAAGAAGGGTCAAGCCTCTTGGAATGAATATAAAGAGGTTATCAGAGTAAGCAGAAAGAAGACAAGGAAGACCAAGGTCCACCTGGAGTTAAATCTGGCCAAGGATGTAAAGGACAATAAGAAGGGCTTTTCCAAGTACATCAATAATAAAAGGAAAACAAAGGATAATGTGGGCCTGTTACCGGAGGGAGAATCCTGGTAAGAAAGGATTTGAAGGCAGACTTACTGAATGTCTTCTTTGCATCAATCTTCGCTGACAAGATCACACCTCAGAAAACTGTAACACAGGAGACCAGGGTAAAGGAAAATTGGAAGACAGACAGACTGTAACCCAATTCTCCTTGACTCCTGGTCAAGAAGACTCAAGTTAGAGAACACCTAGACAAACCTGACATTAACAAGTCCATGGGCCCTGACAGGATGCATCCTTGAGTGCTGAGAGAGCTGGTGGAAATCATAGCAAGGTGTCTCACCCTCATCTTTGAAAGGTCATGAAGGTTGGGAAAGGTGTCTGAGGGCAGGAAGAACGCAAATGTCTTCAAAAAGGGCAAGAAGGAGGACCCAGGAAACTACCTGCAGTCAGTCTCACCTCAGTCCCTGGAAAGGTGATGAAGCACCTCTTTCTAGAGACAATCTCTACCTGTGTCGACAATGATATGATCACGAGCAGTCAGCATGGATTCACTAAAGGTAAATCACACTCGACCAACCTGATTACGTTCTGTGATGAAAGAACTACCTAGATGGATGAGGGGTGTTGCAGTCCTCTGGACGTGGCTTGCGACTGGACCCGTTCCCGCCAGGCCGGGGCCGCGGGGTGCCGGTCCTTCTCCCCCCCCACCCCAGCGCGGCAGCTGCCGGTTGCAGGGGCTGTCCCCACCCAGGGGAACAGGTCATTCGTTCCCATGCAGGCTGCGGACAGTCGGCTCACTGGCCGGTGCCCCTGTCAATCATTGTGGTCCTCCGCAGTGATTGGCTCTCCTGACTGCCTTCCCCTTGCCTCAGTTTTATAACATGCCCCAGTCGCCATTTTGGTATCTTCTACCGCACCATGATCCGGTGAATAAAACCTTACTGACGATAAGCGGAAAAGAACCCTTTCTCGTCTCTTTGCTTCCCTGCATAAATTAAACCGCTGTGCGTGAGCTAAGCCTAGATCTGTGGGAGTCTTGATGCACGGCTCGCCTCTGATCGGAGACTAGATAAGGCCTGAGTTGTGTTATTTAGGAAAACGAGACCGACGCAAGAGACTCCGAGTTACTCACGCTCACTACCCGCGGTAGATGGAGGAGAAGTGGGTACTGTCTATCTTGACTTTAGAAAAGGTTTCAGCTCTGTCTTTCACAACATCCTCATAGGCAAACTCAGGAAGTGTGGATTGGATGAGTGGGCAGTAAAGTGGATGGAGAACTGGCTGAACACCAGATTCTAGAGTGTACAAATCATTGTCACGGGCTCTAGTTGGAGGCCTGACACTAGTGGTGACCCCAAGGTTCAATACTGGGCCCAGTACTGTTTAACTTATTTGTTATCAATTTCAATGAGGGGGAAGATGCCTTCTCAGCAAGTTCACTGGTGATACAAAGCTGGAAAGAGTGGCCAATACCAAAGAGTGCTGCGCAGCCCTTCAAGAAGGACCATGACAGGTTGGAGAAATGGTCAGAAGAGAACACTCTGAAATTCTACAAAGGCATATGCAGGGTCCTATACTTGGGGAAGGATAACCACAGGCACCAGTAGCTCCTAGGGGCTGACCTGCTGGAGAACAGCTCTGAGGAGAAGGATCTGGGGGTCTTGGTGAACAGTAAGTTGTTCATGAGTCAAAAGTGTGCCCTTGTGGCCAAGAAGGCCAATGAGATCCTGGGGTGCACTAGGAAGAGCACTGCCAGCAGGTCAAGGGAGGT